>JARYGA010037652.1:0-203834 GCA_030545235.1 Helianthus tuberosus
ACGTGGCATGGTGACATGGCCTGTTTTTATGAGGTGATGTGTAATTTTTTATTTTCAAATGTGTATTGTTATATTTTTTTAATCTGATTCAAATTTAAAAACAAAACAAATACATATAAATCAGCTCCTTCCCCAATGTTTTGGTCAAAAATCAAGCAATGATAATGCAACCAAACTTTCTGTTGTGAGGTATGATGCTTGAATTGATTAACAACAATAAGGATCACTCTGAAATGTAATGAACAAGTGACACGAAGATTTATACGAGGAAAAAGCCCTTGATCAATGAATGATCTCCGGCATAAAAAACCTCGGGTGATGGAAACTACCGATCACCAACTCAAATTAAACAAGAAATGTATTACAACTTCGGATGATAGCGAGCTAAGTACAAGGATCACTATAGTGTATTGTGTAGAAAAGTGTGTAATCGCCAAGTGAGTTAACGAGAGCTGGTGTGAGCAGTTGTAAGAGTGTGTGTGTAGCCAAAAATAGCCAAATGTTTTCTAATTAGCTCGCTACCCCTTTAAAAATGGAAAATATCTACACTAACTAACATTCCGCAAATTGTGCAAGTCCTCCACGACTCCATAACGTCCACTTTTAGCCAGGCACCTGCGGAATAAACATAGAATATGCTCCAGGAATATCGCCAAGACCAAGACCAAGTCCAAGCTCATACTCCTGCAAAACAATTTCGAATTCAAAGTAGACAATCGTTAGTTCAAGGATCCTTATGATGATCCATGATCCTGATCCTGAAACACTTCTGAGGATCACCAATTCAAACAGAAGTGAGGATCACTAAGCCCAACAGCAATTGAGGATCACGGATCATTCAGAAATCCACCCCTAACAATTGCCCCCAAAATATAAGGAGTAATTATGTAAATAAACGAGTTGTATTTTGTTCTTATCCGTAACAAATTAACGGATAACTAGCCGTTGGAGTCGGACTAGCCGTTACGAGTATGACATCACTGAGGTGACTATCCTGCAAAATCATCATTATAAATAGGAGTTAGGGATAGGGATCAATCAGCATTCAAATTCAAGAGAAACTCCCTTTAAATTCTCATCCGACGATCAAGCAGGTATCTCTTTTCCTTTTCTCCCTTTACGTTTTCTTTCTCTGTTCATCTTCTTCTCTATTGCTATGACCAAGATGATGCTAAGATCCTCACCGGCTAAGGATCACAAGAAGGACAGTCCTCTTAAGAGCCAGGGGATCATCAAAGATGTGTCGAATGAAAGGTGCTGTTTCACTGATCCACAAATAGATAGAATCCGCCATTGTTTTCCGGCAAACACCGATTTCAAGCCATTTGACCCCACCGTTCTAAGCGATTATGTTTCTGAAACTTGGGTAGCCTTCCCGGTCACACCTTTCACAATAGGATACACATATCCTTTCCCTGAATTAACCCAGTCTTTCTTCTCTCTTACCGGCATTTCTTATATTCAAGCTATGCCAATGATCTGGAGGGTCTTATATACCCTTGAGAGGATCATTGAGCAAGAAGGAATTAACCTGGGAATGTCGGAATTGGCTGAGATGTATGATCTCACCACATTTGGATCCCACCGATATCTATTCAAGCGTAAACCCGGTGAAGAACATCCCATCTTTAAAGCCACTAAGAATGATACCAACTGGAAACGGCGATTCTTCTTTGTCAGAAGGGATTCTATCCCGGATGGAAAGGATCTGCCAAGGAAATGGAGCACCCATGGTAGGATAGAGGATCCTTAGAAGGATCACTGAGTAAGGTCACTTCTGATGATGATTACTAATATGCTTCTGTTTCTTTTGTACAGCTATCACAATCTCACATATTATACCTTCACCTGCCACCAAGGAGAGACTTGCTGCTTTTAGAAAACTTGATCCTGCAACAAGATCATTCAAAACAAATACCCAGGATTCTCAAGAGGTATCCTCAGGTTCTGTCACGATGTCAAGTAAGTATCCTGTTCTTTTTATAATTAAATGTTTAAATAATTAAATAGGATAAGGATACTTATCTGTTTTGGGTGTGTAGGCGCTGGAAAGTCATCAAGATCTGCATCCAAATTCAGTGTCACTGAGCTTGACACCGTCCGATCCTCCAAGAAAAAGTCTGCTGCTAGCCCTTCCATTGTAATCCCCAAGGCTACCGCTTCAAAGGGAAGAGGTGGAAAGAAAAGAAAAACCTCTGAAGCTGACAACCTTCAAGGCTTGCCTCTGATCCGCCATCAATTCCTCGAGTACTTTAATGATGTAAGGATCACTGACTCAGTTTAGTTATCCTATCCACTTGAGGATCACCTGACTCTAATCTTTGCATTGTCTTCTTTGTAGAAATTTGCTGAGATCGAGGACTATGTTGGGAATGTTGAGGAGCTTGAGGAGAAATACTCTGATCTCCAAAAGGTGGCGGTGCTCAAGGATCACAAGATTGCTTCCCTTGAAAAGGATCTCAATGATGCCAAAGCTCAGACAGCTGCAATCCTGATCAATGTTGATTATGAGAAGCACGAGATCACAGAGGATGCCAAGGTCTCCGCTGCCATTGCCATGTACAAGACCAAGCTACAGATGGCCCAAGAAGCTCAGGATCCTGCCTTTGATAGGAGCATCTGGGACGTGGAAGGCTGGAAGGCCAGGCTGGAGGAGTTGGAGGACGAGGATGAGGCTGATGAGGTTCTGGCAATCGAAGCTAGTGGCAGTGGCAAGGATCAGGTGAAGGATATGGAAGCTGGAGAAGATGGTGATGCAGCGAAGGCATAGGCTGTAGGAATGGGCGATGAAGGACATTTCTAAACGTAGCCGGAGCCCATTTTTCAGTTTGGTTATGGTTTTTATTTTGATGATGTTTTGATGAACAATGGTTGGTCTGTACTTAAACAATAGTAATTAGGGTTGAGGATCATGGATGATCCTTTGAACAATAGGTAGGATAATGGGTGGTGGATGGATCCTCTGTTTGGGGGATGAAGCCACTCGTTTATCCTTCCGTCTTTAATTTCCTGCACTTGTTAGACCTATGAACAATGGACACCCTTTGCCAACCCATGTGGACGGGCCACGTTTTGCTGGTAGAAACGTGGGTTGGTAATTTTGACAACCTTAAAAGGGTTTAATCTTTTGTGAATAAAATAACTTTAACTTTTTGGCTTATCCAGTGTTGATATCCTTATTGGTATTTTATTTTTCAACTTGTTGTGATGTTCATGTTGTTTAAACTTATCAAGAAAAATTTTTAGAAATATCCCCAAAAAGTTTAGGATATGATCAAGGATCACATATCCCATAATCGATAAGTTCTGAAAAGTAATATAGTTTAAGGATCATAGGTTCAGTTGTCAAAGGATAATGGTTATTCAAATAAATAATGAATAAAATCAAAATAGTTAAGGATCATACCTGAGAATCCAAGTTAGGATCCTATCCTTTAACACTTATAATCAGGATAACCCAAAAGACAAACCTTAGTAGAAAGTAAGGATCAAGGATCCTTGGTCGTTTATCTCCAAAAACCTGAAATAGGATACAACTTGGGACTAAGCCAATATAAGATAAGAGTTAGTAACTGGGGACAAGCCCAACAATTCTGGGGACAAGCCCAATATACTGGGGACAAGCCCAAAGGATAACTGGGGACAAGCCCAAAGGATAACTGGGGACAAACCCAAAGGATAACTGGGGACAAGCCCAAAGGATAACTGGGGACAAGCCCAAAGGATCATATGTAAACTAGAGTATGGCCCTCACTGGTGACTATCCAAACTTAGTTACATGAAAATGCCAAAACCTTAGCTAACGTGAAAACGTTAGAAACCTTAGGAACGGATGTATGGTACGTCTACCATTATACGTAGGATCCTGAATATAGCCAGTACAATGAAATTGTCAGCCCCTAAAACGAGTACTGGTCCCATTGCCATGAACTATACCAGGATCATCGTGCGCTACTGGCGAAACTGGGGACAGGCCCAAACTGGGGTCAAGCCCAAATAACTGGATACTTCTGTGGATACTCAATCCTTAGTTAAGGATACCTGAACCTTCAAAACTCAGAATCAAGTGAAAGGAGGATAAAGGATGCAGGATCCTTATCCTTATATAAGAGAATAAAAGAATGAAATAGTCTAAGATTAGAATGTTACCAAAATGAGGATCGTCTACTCTGTAAGGATCCTTCAAAGATACTTGTCAAGTGAGGATCATGGATCCTTTTCACATAAAATATTTCTTCAAATGGACAGCATTCCAAGCTCTTGGCAGCAAATCACCTTCCATTGTTAGCAATCGATATGCCCCCTTTCCTGCTTCAGCTTCAATCAAATAGGGGCCTTCCCACTTTGGTGCTAACTTTCCATCAGCAGGATTGGTGGTATTCTGAAATGCTTTCCTTAATACCATACCACCAACTTGGAATTTCCTGATCCTGACATTTTTGTTGTAGACTCCAGCCATCCTTTGTTGATAACTGGCCATCCTTATCCTTGCCAAGTCCCTGATTTCCTCTATAGTATCCAAGTCTTGAACCAAGTTTTCAGCATTTTCTTCAGGATCACGAATGCTTGTTCTTGCAGTTGGAACCACCATCTCTGTAGGGATCACTGATTCTGCCCCAAATACCAAAGAAAATGGAGTTTGGCCAGTAGCATTCTTGGGAGTTGTCCTATCAGCCCAAAGCACATAAGGTAGTTCTTCTGCCCATTTTCCTTTCTTGGATCCAAGCTTCTTCTTCAAATTGTTGATGATGATCTTGTTGCATGATTCTGCCTGACCATTAGCTTGTGGGTGGACTGGTGTTGATGTTATCATCTTAATCCCCCAACTGTCACAAAAGTTAGTGGTTCTATTCCCAATAAATTGGGATCCATTATCACAAATAATCTCAGAAGGGATACCAAATCTAGTAATAATGTTTCTTTTAATAAAGGATATAACTTCCTTTTCTCTAACTTGAGCAAAGGCTTCAGCCTCTATCCACTTAGAGAAGTAATCAGTCATAGCAAGCATGAATACTTTTCCACCAGGTGCCTTAGGAAGCTTTCCAACTATATCCATTCCCCATCTCATGAATGGCCAGGAAGAGGATATAGGATGCAAGAGCTCTGCTGGTTGGTGAAGGATATTACTATGCCTCTGACAAGGATCACACTTCTTGGCATACTCCACAGCATCCTTCTTCATAGTGGGCCAATAGTATCCTGTCCTCAGGATCCTTGAGAATAATGCCCTGCCCCCAGTGTGGTTTCCACAATCTCCTTCATGGAAATCCTTTAGGACTTCTTGGATTTCAGGATCCTCAATGCATCTTAGATATGGTCCTGCAAGAGATCGTTTATACAACATATTATTTAATATTGTAAATTGAGATACCTTAGTTTTGAAAGCCCTAGGGTTTTCTCCTGTAGGAATTTCTCCATGTTGTATGTATCTCATGATTGGGAGGATCCATGATCCTGAATGAGATTGAGTATCATCACTAGGGATGACTGCAGAATCTTCTCCTATCTCCATAGCTACATGATCCTCGATAGCAGGGGTCAGGATATGGATAATAGGGATCTTGATATCCTCAGGGATCTTCAAAGATGATCCTAGATTGGCTAATGCATCAGCTTCTGCATTCTCTTCCCTTGGTACCTGTGTCAAACTAAAGGATATAAAAGAGAGTGCCAATTCTTTGACTATCTCCAAATATTTGATTAGCTTTTCACCTTTAACAGCATAGGATCCATTAAAGTGATTAGTGATCAGTAAAGAATCTACATGTACCTCAAGATACCTGATCCTCATATGCTTAGCAATTTGCAAACCAGCTATCAAGGCTTCATACTCAGCCTCATTGTTGGTAGTTTGAAATTCACAAGCTATGGAGTGGGGTATTATGTCCCCGTGTGGCGATTTTAGTAGTATTCCAAGCCCTGTTCCTTTTACATTAGAGGCTCCATCAGTGAAGAGTATCCATGGATCCTTAGTTTCTTCAAGCTTTTGGACTTCTAACTCAGCTTCCTTTTGCAAGTCACTACTAAAATCTGCCACAAAGTCAGCTAAGGCTTGGGATTTGATGGCAGTCCTTGGTTCATATCTTATATCATATGCACTCAGCTTTACTGCCCACTTAGCCATCCTTCCTGACATTTCAGGTTTCCTGATAACATTCTTAATAGGAAAATTAGTTTTAACAATAATGGCAGCTGTCTCAAAATAATGTCTTAATTTGGTAGATGCCATTATTAATGCAAGGATGAGTTTTTCTAAATGTGAATACCTGGATTCAGCATCAAGTAAGCTCTTACTTACATAATAAACAGGATGTTGTGTACCTTGGTGATCCTTAACAAGGACCGCACTTACTGCTTTCGAGGATACCGCCAAGTATAAGGATAACACATCTCCTTTTTCTGATTTCATCAAGGCTGGGGCTGAGGATAGGTAATCCTTAAGAGCTTTGAGGGCACTTTCATGCTTGTCAGTCCATTCAAATTTCTTGTTCTTCCTCAGAATATCATAGGATTCCTTACACTTTTCTGAGGATTTTGATATGAATCTGTTCAAGGCTGTGATCCTGCCTGTTAATCTTTGTACATCCTTAGCATTGGCAGGAGATTTGATATTCACAATAGCCTTGATTTGTTCTGGACTTGCTTCAATGCCCCTCTTTGTCACCATATATCCTAAGAATTTACCTGCCTTAACACCAAAATGACACTTGGAAGGATTAAGTTTCATATTAAATTTATCAAGGATATTAAATGCTTCCTCCAAGTCTTTAAGGTGATCCTCAGCCTTCTTGGACTTAACCACCATGTCATCAATATAAACTTCCATAGTGTGCCCAATTTGTTCCTTGAACATCATATTTACTAGCCTTTGATAGGTAGCACCTGCATTCCTTAATCCAAATGGCATAGCAATATAACAGTATATACCAGTTGGGGTCATAAAGGCTGTATCCTCTTGATCAGATGGTTCCATCTGAATTTGTTGAAATCCAGATGAAGCATCCATGAAAGTTAACAACCCATGACCCGCGGTAGCATCCACCATGGAGTCAATGTGGGGTAATGGGAAAGGATCCTTGGGACATGCCTTGTTTAAATCAGTAAAATCGACACATACCCTCCACTTTCTGTTTTTCTTTTGAACAACAACCACATTGGCTAACCATCTTGGATACTTAACCTCTCTTATCATACCTGCCCGAAGTAGTTTATCTACCTCTTCCTGGATAATAGCATTCCTTTCAGGTGCAAACTTCCTCCTCTTTTGATGAATCGGCTTGAATGACCTGTCAATGCCAAGTTTATGAGTAATTATATTTTTAGATATACCTGTCATATCCTCGTGTTTCCAGGCAAAGGTGGATTTCCTTCTCTTAAGGAAGGATACTAGCTCCTGTTCGATGTCGCTAAGGATCCCTGATCCAATGAGGATCTCAGACTCAGGATCATCAGGATCCATGAGGATTTCTTTCAAATCCTGTTCTCTCGCCTCCAAGACATCTCTTGAAGGATACTTTAATTGCTATTGCTCCCTTGGTCTTGAGGCTGGCTTCATTGATGAGGTATAGCAATTTTTAGCCTCCTGTTGATCACTCTCAATTTTCACCACTCCCCAAGGACTTGGAAGTTTTACACATTGATGATAGGTGGATGGGACTGCCTTCATGTCATGTATCCATGGCCTGCCAAGGATAACATTACAACATGATAAACAATCTATAACACAAAACTTTTGATAAGAATGTAATCCTTCAATATAGATTGGGAGTTTGATGTCCCCCAATGTATTCTTAGTTTCTCCACTGAATCCCACAAGTACTGAGGATCTTGGGATAATATCAGACTCTGGGATATTCATCTTCTTGAGGACATCAAGCTGAATGATGTTCACTGAGCTTCCTCCATCTATAAGGATCCTGCGAACAAAGTGGTTAGAAATAAATAATGTAATTACAAGACCATCATGATGAGGATCCTGGACATCAAGACGATCGTCCTCATCAAAAGTTATGATCTTATCCTCGGTGACAGTGGACGTCCGGATGGGTCTATCTCCATTATCCATCTTGGTTTCCTTGGCATGTCTCTTGGCTGCTGAAAAGGAAGTACCACAAATGTCTGATCCGCCGGATATGAAGTTTATAACTTGTGCGTATGCTGGAGGAGCAGGAGCCTTTTCTAGGATCCTTTCAGGATCCTGGATCCTGGACTTCTTTCGTCCCAAGAGTTCCTTCAAATGCCCCTTGCTCAATAAGTAACCAATTTCCTTTCTCAGTGCAATACACTCTTCAGTGAGATGCCCAAAATCCTCATGATATGCACACCACTTGGACTTATCCTTTGTAGCAGCTGGTTTATCATTCTTCCTTGGCCACCTAGCTTTCTCACCTAAATTCTGCATTGCAAGGATTAGTTCATTGTTATCAACAGAAAAACAGTATTCAGAAATAGGAGGATAATCCTCATCATCCTCTTCTTGTTCCACTGAGTGCACGTTCTGATTGTCAGACTTATTGTAGAACTTGGATTTGTTGTTCCTGAAGTAGGATCCTTGTTTCTCCTGTTTTGAGGGTCCTGCTAATCTATCCTGGATCCTTTTGTCATCCTCTAGGCGGATGAACCTAAGGGCCCTGGTCCTTACTTCATCAAGATTCCTGCAAGGTGTCATGACAAGATCATCATAGAATAATGAATCCCTAAGTAATCCCATTTTAAAGGCTTCTACACCCGTAGCAATGGGTTAGGAATATCCAAGGATTCTTTACTAAACTTAGTGATATAATCTCTAAGTGATTCATTTTGACCTTGTGTTACCCTATATAGATCACTAGTTAATCGTTCAAATTTCCTACTACAAGAGAATTGGTTATTAAACAAATTAACTAGATTAGCAAATGAAGTAATAGAGTAAGGGGGAAGACTTAGCAGCCATTTAAGAGCAGATCCTGTGAGTGTGGATCCAAATCCCTTGCATAGACATGCTTCTTTTAACCTTTCAGGAATTGGATTGATCTCCATCCTCTCCCTGTATTGAGCCACATGCTCCTCTGGATCCGTCGAACCATCATACAGCTTCATGGATGGTATCTGGAATCTTTTAGGTATCTCAGCATCACATAAGGGTGGTGCAAAACGAGATATCCTATGGCTACCATCTGCAATTTCAGGAATGGGTTTAACCACTCCCGGTACACTGGATATCATATCCTTAAGCTTTTGTAGCTCTCTAGCCATAGCCTGATTAATACCTGTATCCTGCATTAAGCCATGGTTAGTGTTATATGAATTATTAAAAATGTTACCTCCCACAGGATTCGTGTTCGGAATTGCGGATGTGAATCCATATTGACGAGACTATGGCATGATGGAAGGACCAGAGGGAGTAATGGTCTGCATTGGTATGAAGTCTCCTTGATGAACGTCCGAGCTCTGAGGCTGCATACTTCTCAAGAATCCTTGATCCTGAAGGACATTGGATCCTTGAAGTTGGGATGATCCTTGAACCTGAAAGGATCCTGGAACCAGAGAGGATCCTGGGACCAGAGAGGATCCTGGGACCAGAGAGGATCCTGGGGCAAGGGAGGATCCTTGGACCGGGAAGGATCCTTGGACCTGGGAGGATCCCTGGACCTGGGAGGATCCCTGGACCTGGGAGGATCCCTGGACCTGGGAGGATCCCTGTACTGCATGCATTGCCAAATATCCTCCTGACGTGAAGTATCCCTGATGCTGAGAGGAGGATCCTGATGGTTGAGAAGAGGATCCCTGAGGCTGGAAGTAAGAGCCAAATGTCTGACTCATAGTTGCTGTTCCGTAACGTCTTCCTGGTAATTCGCCCAAGTATTGCACGTCCGGAGCTGCTGAGTGCTGAGAAGTTATGACTGGAGTGTCGAAGTTCAGCGATCTTCGCATCAGAGGGGAGTGATCCTCCACTCATTTCTTCTGTTTCTTGATCTCATCGATCTCCCGGAGGATCCTTTCGTTGGTTTTGTCCTGCTCTTGTGCATGATTCCTCATCTGCAAAATCAGAGTATAAAGATCATTAGTAGTAGGATTAGTTGAAACAGAAGAAGTTGGTGGTTTTGTGAAAATGGGGGTTTGTTTCTTCGCAGCATTCTCAGCATTCTTCTGGGATCCAGAAGGTGGTGGAGGCAAAGGAGGAACGCCTTGTGAAGAACTGAATGAGGGCATCAAACTTGAAGTATTCTTCGCTGAGGAAGCCATCTGCTTGGTTGTAGCGAACCGAAATGACCACGAAAATACAAATCTTTTTAGGAATGAAGCACCAATTGCCCCACGGTGGGCGCCAAACTGTTTTGGTTAAAAATCAAGCAATGATAATGCAACCAAACTTTCTGTTGTGAGGTATGATGCTTGAATTGATTAACAACAATAAGGATCACTCTGAAATGTAATGAACAAGTGACACGAAGATTTATACGAGGAAAAAGCCCTTGATCAATGAATGATCTCCGGCATAAAAAACCTCGGGTGATGGAAACTACCGATCACCAACTCAAATTAAACAAGAAATGTATTACAACTTCAGATGATAGCGAGCTAAGTACAAGGATCACTATAGTGTATTGTGTAGAAAAGTGTGTAATCGTCAAGTGAGTTAACGAGAGCTGGTGAGAGCAGTTGTAAGAGTGTGTGTGTAGCCAAAAATAGCCAAGTGTTTTCTAATTAGCTCGCTACCCCTTTAAAAATGGAAAATATCTACACTAACTAACATTCCGAAAATTGTGCAAGTCCTCCACGACTCCATAACGTCCACTTTTAGCCAGGCACGTGCGGAATAAACATAGAATATGCTCCAGGAATATCGCCAAGACCAAGTCCAAGCTCATACTCCTGCAAAACAATTTCGAATTCAAAGTAGACAATCGTTAGTTCAAGGATCCTTATGATGATCCATGATCCTGATCCTGAAACACTTCTGAGGATCACCAATTCAAACAGAAGTGAGGATCACTAAGCCCAACAGCAATTGAGGATCACTGATCATTCAGAAATCCACCCCTAACACCCAACATTTCACCACAGTCAACATCATCTCCTTCCCCCTTTCTCACCACCGCCACAATCAACCCAGCCACCACCTCCTTCTCCCTTTCTCAGCACCGCCACAACCAACCCAGCCACCTCCTCCTTCCCCCTACTCGCCATCGCCACCAAATCCACCCAAAATCAAAACCCCTCCGACACCCACACACCCCCAACCACCCTTCACCTCCACCTTCACGTTGCAGATTGGAAGAAAGGGAGCCGCCGCACACGGCGACGGCGCAACGACAGAGAGATAGAGAATGAGATCAGAAAGAGAAGAGATAGAAAGTGAAACAGAGAAAGAAATAGTTCGAAGAAAGAGAGAGGGAGACGGCGGAGAACAACGTCTCCGTCGTCCGGTGCTCGTCATCTCCACTGGAAACAACTAGCCAGATGGAAACTAACGCTGCCGTGAGCGATGTGTTTGGCGGTAAGAAGGAGTTGACGGCGTTACAGTCGGTTGTGGAGTCGATGTCGCCAGCTGTTAGGTTAGCGAGCTCGGTTGTTGTTGTGGCTGGTGATATTGCTGCTGAATTCGTCGATGGATCGTATGTTGTGATTAGGGCTCCAAGGTGTGTTTAATTTTCATCAGGGATTTCTAGGGTTTCATATGATTTGCTGTTTGGGGGTATTTGGAGTTATAAAGATGGTGAAACAGGTTTACATTACATGCCACACTTGCCTTGTAGGATTATATTGACACGTAGGCTAATTTTTCTAATCTAATTAGTGTTTATTTAACGATGGGTTGTCATGACAAACAATGTGTTAAGTTGGGAGTGGTGTGAGTCAAAGTCAAAGTTGAGAGTGCCAGCGGCCAAACGCGAATAGTTGGGGGTGATTAGATCCAATAACCCTTTTAAATTAGAAATAACCAAACTAACTAACTATCCGCAAATCAAGCTAGCTTCCCACGATCTCCATAACGTTCACAAGAGCCAAGCACGTGCGGAATATTGAGGGAATATGCTCCAGGAATTTCGGTAACACTTGGTCCATGCCTTTGCTCCTGCAAAACAAGCTTACGTACAATGAAGACAATCGTTAGTATAAGGATAACAATAAGGATCCTGAATCCTGATCCTGCAACACCTACTGAGGATCCTTAATTCAAACAGAATTGAGGATCCATGATCCTGACAGCACATGAGGATCCGTGATCCTTAGGATTGGAAAATCCTCCCCTAACAATTGCCCCCAAAATATAAGGAGTAAAGTGTAAATTAGCAAGTTATATTTTCTTGATCTTATCTGCAACTAACTAACGGATATATAGCCGTTAGAATCTAACTAGCCGTTACCGATCATACGTCATTGAAGCGACATCCGTGCAAAATCATCATTATAAATTCAAGTTAGAGATAAGGATCTAGAGGCATTTAAATTCGTGCGTTACACCCTTTAAATCCTCATTCGAAGATCAAGCAGGTACTTCTCTCTCCTTTCTCTCTTCACCTTCTTGCTCTGTTCCTTTTTCTTTATCATCTCCCAAGGCCAAGATGGTTTTAAGATCCTCACCGGCTAAGGATCACCTAAAAGATAGTCCCTTAAAGAGCCAAGGAATCATCAAAGATTCTCCGAAGGAACGTTGCTGCTTTACTGATCCGGAGATAGACCGGATTCGTCATTGCTTTCCGGCAGACTCTGTTTTTAAACCCTTTGACCCTACCGCCTTGAGTGACTTTGTTTCTGAAACTTGGGTTGCTTTTCTAGTTACTCCATTTCTGATAGGATACTCCTATCCTTTTCCTGCTTTTACCCAGTCTTTCTTCTCCCTTACCAGCATATCCTATGTCCAGGCCATGCCAATGATGTGGAGGGTTTTGTATACCCTAGAAAGGATCATTGAGCAGGAGGATATAGAGTTGGGAATGTCGGAGTTGTCTGAACTATACAACCTTGTTAGCCACGGTTCACATCGCTTCTTATTCAAACATAAACCCGGTGAACCTCATCCAATCCTCAAGACCACCAAAAACGACACCAACTGGAAGAAGCGTTTCTTCTTCGTTAGGAGGGATTCTATCCCGGATGGGAAGGATCTCCCCTTAAAGTGGACCACTCATGGTAGGATAGAGGATCCTTATAGAAGGATCATAGGATAACCCTGTTTTTGTTGAGGATCACTAACATCTTTTTGTTTCTTTTGTGAAGCTATCTCTGTTTCTCACATCATTTCATCACCTGCAACAAAGGAGAGGATCGCCGCTTTCTGGAATCTTGATCCTGCAACAAGATCATTCCAAGCAATCACCAAGGATTCTCAAGAAGTATCCTCAGGCTCAGTCACAATGTCAAGTAAGTACCCATGTTTGTATGTAACTAAATGTTTAAATGAAAATAAAACAAGAATACTTATCTGTTATTTTGGATTGACAGGCGCTGGAAAATCCTCAAAGTCAGCCACCCGCTTCAGTGTCAGTGATCTTAGCACTGTGGCTCCCCGTTCCGAAAAAAAGAAAACTGCTGCTAGCCCAAGTGCCATAGTCCCCAAGCCTGTCACCTCCAAGGGGGGAAAGAAGAGAAAGGCCTCTGAAGCTGACAATCTTGAAGGCCTGCCCCTCATCCGTCACCAATTCGAAGAATACTTTGCTGAGGTAAGGATCACTGATTCTGACAGATTATCCTGCCCACTTGAGGATAACGGATCCTGACTTATATCTTCCTTTCTTTGCTGAGATCCAAATGCTGTTGGATGCTTATACTGAAGAAGCTGATCAGAAGCACTTGGAGTTCCAAAAGATCTTCCTGGCAAAGGATGAGACCATCTCTCGCCTCGAGAAGGACCTCAATCTGGCAAAGAAGCAGTTGGCCATGGCCCAGATAAATGCTGATCATGAGAAGCATGAGCTGCTGGAGGATGCTAAAATCTCTGCCGCCATCACCATGTACAAGATCAAGCTGCAAATGGCCAGGGATGCTGAGGATCCTGACTTCGACAGGACCACTTGGGACCAGGAGGGCTGGAAGGCGAAGCTGGCTGAGCTAGAGGATGAGGAGGAGGCTACCGAGGTCTTGGCGATTGAGGCAAGTGGCAGCGGGGTTAAGGATCAGGCGGGTGATGCTGATGCTGGTGGTGATGCAGCCAAGGTTTGAGCTGCAGAAATGGGCGATGATGGATATTTCTAGACGCGGCCGGAGCCCATTTTTTAGGATTTGGTAGTTTTATGGTTATGATGTTTTAAACAATGGTTTGTACTTTGAACAATAGCTATTAGGGTTGAGGATCATGGATCCTTTGAACAATAGGTAGGATAATAGGTGGTGGAGGGATCCTCTGTTTGGGGGATGAAACCACTTGTTATCCTGCCGTCTTTTATTTCCTGCACTTTCAAGACATTTTAACAATGGACACCCTTTGCCAACCCAAGTGGACGGGCCACGTATTGCTGGTAGCAACTTGGGTTGGCAATTTTGACAACCTTAAAAGGGTTTAACTTTTGGTGGATAAATAAAACTTTAATCTTTTGGCTATTTCTTTTTTTTTTTGGGTAAAGGGTTACCCCGGTCAAATTTTATATCACTCAAGCAAAACAAAACAAGTGGGAGCCAAACACGAACCCCCAGTTCTCAAATATGACATGCCATATCTTTTGGCTATTCTTGTGTTGTTATTCTTGTGAATTCTTTATTTTTCAACTGTTGTTATATGCTTTCTTTGAATTCATAAGTAAAGAATAAAGGTTTAACAAATCATGTCAAAAAGTTTTCGGATATGATCAAGGATCAAATATCCTATAATTGATCAACTTAAAAAAGCAGTATGGTTCAAGGATCATAAATCCTGTTGTCAAAGGATAAGGGTCACTTATAAATAATGAGTAAAATCAAAGTAATTAAGGATCATACCTGAGAATCCAAGTTAGGATCCTAAATCTTTAGCATTTACAATCAAGATAACCAAAAGACAAACCTTAGTAAAAGGTAAGGATCAAGAATCCTTGGCTGTTTGACTTCAAAAACCTGAAATGGAACATAACTTGGGACTAAGCCAATATAGGAGAAGAGTTAGCAACTGGGGACAAGCCCAACAATTCTGGGGACAAGCCTAATATACTGGGGACAAGCCCAAAAAACTGGGGACAAGCCCAAAAGACTCGGGACAAGCCCAAAGGATCTTGTGTAAACTGGAGTATGGCCCTCACTGGCGACTATCCGAACTTAGTGACATGAAAATGCCAAAACCTTAGCTAACGTGAAAATGATAGAAACCTTAGGAACGTATGTATGGTACGTCTACCATTATACGTAGGATCCCGGATACAACCAGTACAATGAAATTGTCAGCCCTAAAGCGAGTACTGGTCCCATTGCCATGAACTGTACCAGGATCATCGTGCGCTGCTGGCGATACTGGGGACAGGCCCAAAAAGACTGGGGTCAAGCCCAAAAAACTGGGGTCAAGCCCAAACAACTGGGGTCAAGCCCAAAAAACTGACTTCTGTGGATACTCAATGCTTTATTAAGGATACATGAACCTTCTGCAAAACTCAGAATCAAGTGAAAGGATGATAAAGGATCCAGGATCCTTATCCTTGTATATAGGATAACTAAAGAATGAAATAGTTTGAGATTAGATCATTACCAGAATGAGGATCATCTATCCTCTAAAGATCCTTCGAGGATACTTGTGATGAAAATAGTTAAGGATCCTGGATCCTTATTACATGAAGTATTTCTTCAAGTGGACAGCATTCCAAGCTCTTGGTAGCAAATCACCTTCCATTGTTAGCAATCGATATGCCCCCTTTCCTGCTTCAGCTTCAATCAAATAGGGGCCTTCCCACTTTGGTGCCAACTTTCCATCAGCAGGATTGGTGGTATTCTGAAATGCTTTCCTCAATACCATATCACCAACTTGGAATTTCCTGATCCTGACATTCTTATTGTAGGCTCCAGCCTTCCTTTGTTGATAACTAGCCATCCTTATCCTTGCCAAATCCCTGAGTTCTTCTGTAGTATCCAAGTCTTGAACCAAGTTTTCAGCATTTCCTTCAGGATCACGGATACTTATTCTTGCAGTAGGAACCACCATCTCTGTAGGGATCACTGATTCTGCTCCAAATACCAAAGAAAATGGAGTTTGGCCAGTAGCATTCTTGGGAGTTGTCCTATCAGCCCATAGTACATAAGGTAGTTCTTCTGCCCACTTTCCTTTCTTGGATCCAAGCTTCTTCTTCAAATTGTTGATGATGATCTTGTTGGATGATTCTGCCTGACCATTAGCTTGTGGGTGGACTGGTGTTGATGTTATCATCTTAATCCCCTAGATGTCACAAAAGTTAGTAGTTCTACTCCCAATAAATTGGGATCCATTATCACAAACAATTTCAGAAGGGATACCAAATCTAGTAATAATATTTCTTTTGATAAAGGATATCACTTCTTTTTCTCTGACTTGAGCAAAGGCTTCACCCTCTATCCACTTGGAGAAGTAATCAGTCATAGCAAGCATGAACACTTTTCCACCAGGTGCCTTGGGAAGTTTACCAACTATATCCATCCCCCATCTCATGAATGGCCAAGAAGAGGGTATAGGATGCAAGAGCTCTGCTGGTTGGTGAAGGATGTTACTATGTCTCTGACAAGGATCACACTTCTTAGCATAATTCACAGCATCCTTCTTCATAGTAGGCCAATAGTATCCTGTCCTCAGGATCCTTGAGAATAATGCCCTGCCCCCAGTGTGGTTTCCACAATCTCCTTCATGAAAATCCTTTAGGACTTCTTGGATTTCAGGATCCTCAATGCATCTTAGATATGGTCCTGCAAGAGATCGTTTATATAATACGTTATTCAATATTGTAAACTGAGATACCTTAATTTTGAAAGCCCTGGGGTTTTCTCCTGTAGGAATCTCTCCATGTTGGATATATCTTTTGATTGGAAGGATCCATGATCCTAAATGAGATTGTGTATCATCACTAGGGATGATTGCAGAATCATCTCCTATCTCCATGGCTACATGATCCTTGATAGCAGGGGTTAGGATATGGATAATAGGGATCTTGATATCCTCTGGAAACTTCAAGGATGATCCTAGATTGGCCAATGCATCAGCTTCTGCATTCTCTTCTCTGGGTACCTGTGTCAAACTAAAGGAAACAAAAGAGAGTGCCAATTCTTTGACTATCTCTAAATATTTGATTAGCTTTTCACCTTTAATAGCATAGGATCCATTAAAGTGATTAGTAATTAACAACAAATCTACAAGTACCTCAAGATACCTAATCCTCATATGCTTGGCAATTTGCAAACCAGCTATCAAGGCTTCGTACTCAGCCTCATTGTTAGTAGTTTGAAACTCACAAGCTATGGAGTGGGGTATTATGTCCCCCTGTGGCGATTTTAGTAGTATTCCAAGTCCTGTTCCTTTGACATTAGAGGCTCCATCAGTGAAGAGTATCAAAGGATCCTTAGTTTCTTCAAGCTGTTGGACTTCTAACTCAGCTTCCCTTTGCAAGTCACTACTGAAATCTGCCACAAAGTCAGCTAAGGCTTGGGATTTAATGGCAGTTCTTGGCTCATATCTTATATCATAAGCACTGAGTTTCACTGCCCACTTAGCCATCCTTCCTGACATTTCAGGTTTCCTGAGAACATTCTTAATTGGAAAATTAGTCGTAACAATGATGGCATGAGTTTCAAAATAATGTCTTAGTTTAGTAGATGCCATAATCAAAGCAAGAATAAGTTTTTCTAAATGTGAATACCTGGATTCAGCATCAAGCAAACTCTTACTTACATAATAGACAGGATGTTGTGTACCTTCGTGATCCTTAACAAGGACCGCACTTACTGCTTTGGAGGATACCGCTAGATATAAGGATAATATATCCCCTTTTTCTGGTTTCTTCAAGGCAGGAGCTGAGGATAGGTAATCCTTAAGGGCTTTGAGAGCATTTTCATGCTTTTCAGTCCATTCGAATTTCTTGTTTTTTCTCAAAATGTCATAGAATTCCTTGCACTTTTCAGATGACTTGGATATGAACCTGTTCAAGGCTGCGATCCTGCCTGTCAATCTTTGCACATCCTTGGCATTGGCAGGAGATTTGATATTCACAATAGCCTTAATTTGCTTTGGACTTGCTTCAATGCCTCTTTTTGTCACCATATAGCCTAGAAATTTACCTGCTTTAACACCAAAGTGACACTTAGAAGGATTTAGTTTCATGTTAAATTTATCAAGAATATCGAATGCTTCCTCCAAGTCTCTAAGGTGATCCTCAGCTTTCTTGGACTTAACCACCATGTCATCTATATAGACTTCCATAGTGTGTCCAATTTGTTCCTTGAACATCATATTGACTAGCCTTTGATAAGTAGCACCTGCATTCCTTAGTCCAAATGGCATAGCAATATAACAATATATACCAGTTGCGGTCATAAAGGCTGTATCCTCTTGATCAGATGGTTCCATCTGAATTTGTTGAAATCCAGATGAAGCATCCATAAAAGTCAACAACTCATGACCCGCGGTAGCATCCACCATGGAGTCAATGTGGGGTAATGGGAAATATCCGAAATGAAGTTTATAACTTGTGCATCTGCTGGAGGGGCAGGAGCTCTTTCTGGAACCTTTTCAGGATCCTGGATCCTTGACTTTTTTCTTCCCAAAAGTTCCTTCAAGTGCCCCTTGCTTAACAAGTAACCAATTTCTTTTCTAAGTGCAATCCACTCTTCAGTGAGATGCCCAAAATCCTCATGATATGCACACCACTTGGACTTGTCCTTTGTTGCAGCTGGTTTATCACTTTTCTTTGGCCACCTAGCTTTCTCACCTAAATTCTGCATTGCAAGAATTAGTTCATTTTTATCAAAGAAAAACAATATTCAGAAATGGGAGGATAATCCTCATCATCCTCTTCCTGTTCTACTGCATGCACGTTCTGGTTATCAGACTTGTTGTAGGACTTGAACTTGTTGTTCTTGAAGTAGGATTGTGACAACCCGAACTGTACAGGTTAGTGTCGTTTATCTTAACAGTTCTAAGATCCTCATTGTTTTCTTTTACTGTGCATTATTTGGCTTAGGCATGTTAAACGTTGTGTGTTAACTCTAAACGGAAGTGTTAACTGATTTCACAAATCTGCACAAGTCTAAGTAGTCATGTTATTTGGGCCGCAACTGATTAAATAAGTTGGGCCAACTCTTCGTATCAAGATATAGGCCAGTTCCCTTTTTATCAATATTTGAGTACGTAGGTAACTTATATGTTAATAACTATCTCAAACCCTAAACAACCCTACCCTTTCACCCATTGTGTGACGGCAGTAGCGACACCCCTCCCCTCTCGTGAGATATCATCTTGGTTAGTAAATCTATGTCATATTAATTGCTAATTGATTGTTCTTTAGGTATTTGTTCATGAATGAATTGTGATGATGATTGTCTGTACGTTTTGGTTGTGTGAACTAGATGGGCATGATACATAATTAAATCTTGAAAATATGAAAGTTTGTATAATGATGCATGAATATGGATTGTTTCTGTGATATGAGATGATAGATGTTAATTACTGTTGATGCATGTGATTTCATAATATGGCGGCCCATGTGTGTTTTATGTGAGTCAAGGATAGTCATACCATGTGCACATCTTATTACAATTGTCAGGAAAGTGAAGGATAGTAATACTATGTGAGTAAATTGATGTGATGGTGCCTTGTTTGTTAAGGATAGGATCTGAATGCATAGGACATAGAGTTCACATACTTTCATTAATAGGGTGATGTAAGATTTAGGGGTACACAAATATATATGCATATATTAATGGTTCGGATATTATTGCATGTTGGGGTGGGAATAATCTTATCACCATCAAAAGGTTGTAGGGACTATTGATTTGAAATTTAATATATGTATTGGGTGAGAACCGATAACTAGTACAGGTTTAGATTTGATTTAATGGTTGTTGGTTCGTATGATAACATGTGAATAACAATCATCAGGTCAACTATTGTGTCTATTTGGTAAACCGATCGAAAACGGCAAACATGATGTTTAACGTATAACACTTGTGTAACTGATCCACGGTTTAAGGTCTTGTGGGCCGATGTGTTAATGGGCTGTACATATGATATTGATATTGTTATGTATGATTTAGAGTTTTCGTATTACATGAGTGACCCTGATGAATGAAATAATAGGTTAAACACTTCAACAGAGTTACACATATTATTGGACTGTTAATGGGTTAATAGATTGTGTTTACATATGCATAACATGCTTACTGTTGCGAGTTAAATTATATGTGCGTGCTATGTGAACAATATACGTGTTGGTGTAAATCATGGGTACATGGATTAGTCATAACTAACTGTATCGATAACCCTTTTAGGGCGTGGTTGATCAAATAGTCAAACGAGTAAATAATCTACCGAGCAATCAAAGGTGAGTTCACTACATTCGAGCATGCGTCCCAGTGGTTGGGGACAGTCAGTGGTTTGGGTAAAAACGGGTATATTGGTTAACATTCTCACCTATCATTTTTGTAAGTCCCTTATTATGTTACCTGGAGGGTAACGGATATTAGTTGGTAGCGCTACTTAGGTTTGGCACCCTCACACCGCTCCTAGATAGGACGGATGTGAACTAATGACCCAGTCGGGGCCCAGTACTAGATAGGAGTACGTGGGAAGGGCAGTCATGTATTTCAGGAGCCGTCTTGTTCGGAATTGAGATATTAACAATATTACTTGCATTGGTTATTGAACTGTTTTACATACAACTAGTAACAAACGTTTTCTAAAACTGTGAACTCGCCAGCTTTGTCTGATACACTTGTTACATGCTCGCAGGTCGTTAGGTGATTGATACAGGAGCTTGCTGGCTGGAGAGCGAGAGTGGTCATGGTTACTCGGATGGGATTATTCATCAAATATTTATTTCTTATGATTGAACGAAAAGTATTTACATTATGTTACATTAACGCTTCCGCTGAACTTATGGTTTTGAATAACTTGTGATTGGGATTTCAGTATTATTAAACAATGGAACTTCATTTTAAACTTGGGATTCAATGTAATTGGTGGCTCATTGCTAGTCGTCACACGCCTAACAGGGACACTCCCTAGGTGGTAATTTGAGGGTGTGACAGTTTGGTATCAGAGCCACTGGTTATAGTGAACATGGTTTTAAAATGTTTTACAAACCAGACTATAACTGAACTGATTCGACATCGACTATGACACTCAGCTCCAGGCAGCAAGGTTCGTCTCTTATTTACTATTGCATAGCATATTTAGTACTTAGTCATGATTAGTATCACACTCAAACGCACACTTGACATTACAATACGAATTTCTATGCTATCGGTCTATGCTACGTGTTTTAAGAGTAGGACTCTTCTTGAACTTACATGCTCTATGTTGTGATGTCATTGGTCGTGCTGCTTGAATTTGGGGAAACCTTTTAACACGAGTTGGGAGGAACTGAGATAAACATGCAAATTGGGTTATTATTATGGGTGCACACATAATAACAACGTGGGGTGCATGTGAGTCCCAGTAAATCTCGACGAGTGTGAAAAAGGAATTCCGCGTTGTTAGTCGATCTTGTATTAGAACCTCGAAAACTGTGAATACCATAGCAATACTTGATAACTACTTGAACTTGTCTGTTAATTCATTCCTTTTTCCCATACTTATAGAATCATGAACGGACGTGGTGGAGGCCGTCGTGGTGGAGGCCGTCGTGGTGGACGTGGTGGAGGCCGCGGTGGTGGACGCGGCCAAATCAATATGACACAAGCTGAGTTAACGAACTTAATCAACGCCCAGGTGGCTGCAGCCTTGGCGGCTTATCAGGCTGGTACGGCATGTACCAAACACTCTTTCTCTTTGAGTCGTATACTTGAGTCTTACTTGTTTGTTATATTTTCTATCGTTAATAGGTCAGCCGGCGCCACAAAATCCGCCTCACCCACCTGTTTGCACGTTCAAAACTTTTATGGATTGTAAGCCACAGACCTTCAGCGGGACTGAAGGGGCTGTAGGACTCTTGCGCTGGTTTGAAAAGGCGGAGTCCGTATTCGCAATGTGTAACTTCCCTGTTGGGGACAGAGTGAAGTATGCTACGGGTACGCTGGAGGATGGTGCCCTGACATGGTGGAATGCCCAGGTTCAGCTGTTAGGCATCGAGGCGGTGAACGCCACTACGTGGGAAGCCTTTAAGGAGTTAATGAGGGAAGAATATTGTCCTCGTGATGAGATACAGAAGCTAGAGAACGAGTATTATAATCTGAAATTGGTGGGATCTGAGGTTGAAGCATACGTGAAGCGGTCGTATGAGTTGGCTAACTTGTGTCCAAATCTGTCCCGACCTATGTCTCGAAGAATAGAGTTGTTCATCAAGGGATTACCTCCACGAGTGAAGGGTTTGGTGTGACAAACGGAAAAATTCCGGTAATTCCGTACAACTTGAACAACTATTTCGACTATTATTTTCGCGTATTTGACTTAATTTTAATGAATTAAAGTCTTGAGAGTCTAGGAATTACAAAAATCATAGTGAATTATGATAATGAATCCGTTGCGATTAGAAACAATATCCTAGACTAACTATAGGAACGCGAATAAACGATACTTGTCAGTACTAGTCGCGGTACAGTCTGACACAATGAAAGCATGACATATAGTTATGTCTACACAAATATTTTATAAAAAGCTTTGTCCAAAATTTATATGTGCCTTATTATTTACAAAATTCCAATTAAAAACCAAATTGTTCAAGTCCGCAGAAAAATACAGAAATCGTGCGGAAATATACAGCATTCCGCAGAACGAAACAGTAATTATCTGAAAAACCCAAAAATAAATATTATTTGACATAAATAATATAATGGGTAGTAAAAACGACACAAAATCCGCAATCGAATCTTATTGCATTAAGCTGCATGGCTAGTTCAGTAAACTGCCAGTCAGCAAAGCTGGTACCGGAACCGTGTCAAAAATAATAAAAGTTTTAGTCCAAAAAGTTGGATTAAATATTTGGATAATAAAGCAAGTACAAAAATAATTTTTGTTATGTTTTTATCTAAATAAAACACGGTGTCAGTATTTAACCCGGTACAGGACCCGAACCGACTTTTTCACCCGAATTACACACTAAAAATTTCGGTGAACTAGTTTTACTTAGTGTCACACTACTTTAAAATATGAAGGCTTAAAACCTTGTAGATATTTTTATATAAAATGTCAAAGTTCTTAAAATACTTAAACATTTACTACATTTTACCATGAATTGAACACTTAACACATGAAACAAATTCAAGACCCTTTCCCCCCTCGTGTTCACGTTTTTAAAGGGGTCCCACACCCTAATTTTCATGCTAAATATCTAGATATTTTATGGTTAGTTTCAAGTGGAAGTAAAATGGTGAATTATTACAATACTTACACATTAATTAAATTAGCACTTTACCATTCATTTTTCATCTTTTAATTACACAAACAAAAGCTCTCATCATCTTCATCTTTTTCCACCAAGAACACCATAAAAACCCATTTAAATTTTATCACATCTTGATGATCAACATGGAGTTTCATGGAGCTTAAGGTGATCTAAAGCATTTGCAAGTTAAAGGAAGTGTATTCATCCATTCAAGAGCCTTAAATCATCAAGATCTTCATCTTTGTATTTCTTAATCATCCTCCAAGATCATCCCTAGCCAAGTGCTAGAAGTAAGCTTCAAGATCTATTTTTTTCATACTTATATTATGTTTATGATTGTTATTATAACTAATAAATAACTAAATAATCATACATAATAAACATGAAAAATACAAAGAAGCAAAAATAATAATCATGATATATTTATGTTGGTTTATATTGTGATCTAAGACTTGTTATATGCATATTCGATCTTGTTATGATGATTATGATATGAAGAACTTGTTAGATAATGTTTTAAAAATATGATCTAACAATTATACATGTTTATGTTAAAGGGTTTTTAACATAAAAGTTTAAATGGATGATCATAACCTTTGATCTTGTGAAAGTATTTAAGGTTTTTATTTAAAAACAAGACTTTTACAAGATTATAAAAAGTAACATACAACTTGAGATTTTTTATAAAAGTTGTTAAAACTAGAATTAAACTTGGTTTTTGAACTAGTTAGCATATGTTATGATCATGTATAAAATCCTACATGATTTTGAGATCATCTTAATGAGGTTATGTTATAAATCTCATGTGTTTTTTTTAGAAATGATATGAGAAATTGTTGATGATTTGAAAAGAAAATGATATGTAAATAAACATGGCAAAGTTCATATTACAAAGGAACTATGGACAACTTTTCTTAGAAATCATATGTTAGAAAAACTATCATTTTTTTTACAAAGTCTTTACAAGATTAGAAAGTTGGTCTTTCTAAACATAAAAATTGACATAAATATATATTTTGGTAAAATACATATTTATTGAACATATCAAGTATGTGCTATGTGTTATTATTTGTATTAGTTATATATAAAAGTTAGAGACTTGATAACAATGACACAAATAAATACAAGACATACTTACAACTAAAGACTTACAAGAATACATATAGACACACTTGAAAACAATTTACGGACGATTCAGACATCGGATACAACTTATGGTCAAATCGGACGACAGACGAACCTATGAACATATCGCCAATCCGAGGACTTACTACGACATTTAGGCGATCTTTCGACGCGGACACAAAAATTACGTTACCATTAACAAAATTCGGACATTTCGAAACTTATAAAAACTATTATGTTTTTATTAACTAAAAAGTATACTTAGTTATTTTTATAAAAATGTTTTTTTTTATAAAAATGAAAGACTTATACTTTCAAATGGGCTTACACTATGGGCTATTTTATACAAATGGGCTATCTTTTACAAATGGGCTATTATTTATAAATGGGCTTAACTTCATAACGGGCTTATCAAAACACATGGACTAAGCCCAATACCAAACTTATGGGCCAAGGCCCAATAATATTAAGCCCAACACTATTTAGGCCCAACACTATTTAGGCCTAACACTATTGAGGCCCAACACTATTTAAGCCCAACACTATTGAGGCCCAACACTATTTAAGCCCAATAACATGAATTCTTGGGCTAAGCCCAATGACATATAATTGATAAAAATACAATTATACAATTTACTTATACAAGACACGAAATCAAGAAGACAAGACCTGATGATACAACTCACAAGATACAAGATTACATATATATATATTTGGTGAAATATATATATAATAGTTTAACAATTCCAACATCTAATACATAGTTTAACGAACAACAAAGACATACAAGTCTTACACATATTTAAGACACAAGACTTGTACTCAAGTCATTTACAAAGACCGAAGTGTCTAACAAATATAAGAACATTTGTAGGTCGCAACATTGTTCAAGACGACCACGCGTAAGATCACAAACACTTATCATTCACGGACGCAATACTGTGAGTTCATGTCCCCTATTCATTTAAATGTTTTACAACTTTACAACTATCGGGGAAAATACATGTTCAACGTATGTTAAAGTTAGGGAATGAAACACCTTAGATCATGTGCGAATTAGGGTTATACATCTAAGCACCATTAATCCAGTTTGGACCTAGGTACAAGTGATTAGATCTAATGGGTTTTAGCGAGCCCCACTCTTGGTCGTGGACCCATACAGAAGAGTGCGTTTGTGTCCCAGTCGATAGTAGTCGACACAAAATCGTCTAGGTTTGGATTGCTTCCTATTTCGTCACACATATTAATGTCCACGCGAAACATTAATGATCAACGATTTCATTGACGCTTTACATACTACATCATTACATACAGATACATTTTATACAACTCACATTTTATGGATACATTTTATACAACTCACATTTTACAGATACATTTTATACAACTCACATTTTACAGATACATCTCATACAACTAAACTGCATGAACTCGCCAACTTTTGTTGATGTTTTCAAACTTAACATGTATTTCAGGAAATTAGTGGACCATGCAGACATTTCAGTCAAGGAAAGCAAGTATCAAGACTCCATGCCACCATTTGAAGGGTTTGCCCGTTATATACCGCCGCTTTGCGGTGATATAGTGGTCAAAGCCTTGACATTTTAAGACTTACATTTTGATGTATAAAACGATGACAACTTATTTTCATTTGATGGTTTGTAACGAATGCATTTAACTTATGTTGCGTTCTTTTGAAACGGTTATGACAATGGCATTGGAGCTTGTTTTTATTCATTTAGTATGTTCACTTATATTGTTATGCAATGAGAACCGATCAGATCACACCTCGCGCTTCCGCTACGAGCGGGTGTGATAGATTGGTATCAGAGCCTCGATTGTAGTGAACCAGGATTCTTTCTCGAGTCTAAGTCTACAATCACTAGGGACCTCTCACGAAAAACTCTTGTTCATGTTGAACAGATTATAAATAAAATTGGACAGGTCAAAAGGTTTCCATTGCATAAACATTTTTCAAGGTCCACTACAACAAAAATTCATTTCACATAAATCAAGCGAGGACATTACCATGGGTGAAGTCTATGAGGAATAGACACGTTACATTAACAGACTATGTGCCTACAATACATTACATTATCAGTTTACACATCATAAACAGTTTACAAGTTCAGCATATACAAATTCAACTTATGCAAGATAGAAATCCTTGTTAGATAGGATTTCATGTGATTATATATATATATATATATATGATTCATTTATATATGTGTTGTACAAAATATTTTGCCAAGAACAAAATACCTTCGACTTCAAACTCTATTATAATTCTTTACTCGCACGATGAAAATATCGACCTCACGTCTACTGCGGAGCTTATGGCGAACATGATTCCTAAGTGAAATCTTAAACTTAATTCCGTAAAATATGGTTGCTTTCTTGCGAATGCTGAGAAGCCTGACCATGATAATGACGACGAGGCGGAGGTGGTAACCTTGGACAACAACTCCATTAGTGGGACGAGATCCCTGTGACTCATACTAATCAAGGTTGATATACTCTTTTTTTTTTTGGGTAAAGGGTTACCCCGGTGATTCTATTAAAACAATCCCAATAAAGTACAAGTAGTGAGGATGAGTTCCACACTAATTCATATACAGGACATGCCCCGTATATGTAAACCAAAAACAAAACCAAACATTCTAAGACAACCCACATCCTAGCCTACATTACACCATGAAAAAACCGATGAAAGTGTGTGTAGACAAGATCGAACCGTCAAGGTTGATATACTCTTGTCCCTACAAGGAAGATGAAGTATTCATCTTGAAGGTTCCCCTGCAGTTGTTATTGTTACAGATTCTTTCCATTTCTATTTCATCTAACGTCGTGCTGTTCTGCGAGTAATGACAACGAACGTTGACACGTGAGCTATCACGAAGGTCCCTCGATATATTGACAACAGTGTTTCCTCTCTTACTGATCGGCTGCTTCGTACGAGAGAACGCTAGGGTGACCATGCAAGGCAATTTATTATTACGGTGGCCAACGTAATGGCAACTTGTAGTGCATGGGAATTCTGGTGGACTCTGCGGGCCAAGCTAATGATCACTATTCGTTCAAAGTTCTTAAGTTATTACTTGAGATTCAATTTTTCTTATCTATTAGAACACGAACTGAGGTGGTTAGTATAACACAATACAATACAATACAACACAACACAACACAACACAACACAACACAACACAACACAACACAACACAACACAACACAACACAACACAACACAACACAACACAACACAACACAACACAACACAACACAACACAACACAACACAATACAGGAAGACGACACTTATTTGTTCACACCTAACATTCGATCTATATCACGGTTCACTTGAGACTAGGCATTTAAACAAACAAAACTTGTTAGCCACTCATGGAGGATTTTCCTCAACATTCTCGAAATTCTTGAACATGGGTTGGTTCCATGGTGTCTATGCCACTTTACCCTACTTTACCTTACCTTACCTTATCATTTTCCACCATACCATATTTATTGGAAATGAAACAATAAATTCCGTCGCTTGACATTTTTCTTTTTCCAAGGAATGGTATGGCATGAGCCATGCTGCAACTCCCTCATTGCATTCTATTCGACATTGTTGGAGATTCTAATAATCTTGTGAGAGCTCATGAAACTCAAGCACTATTACCATAATTGTCACATGGACATGTAAGACAAATGATTTTCTCTACTTAGGACAATCGAGGTCCATAGAGTAGGGAATACATATTATATGGACGAAGACCACTGGTTGGTTTCCCCTCCTCAACGAATTATTTTTTTTCCATTTAAAAATATGACCAATACACGCAAGAGGCATTACACCTTTTTGGTTTTGGTTATCCACATTATCATTTATTCAAACATGTATGAACAATACGGTCTTGAGGTTTCCATGACCGATTGATTGCATTCTTCATTCTTGGGCACATGATAGACTTTATTTATCCAAATACATGTCTAGATTCTTTTAATAGTGTGTATTAAAAAGATCATGGCGCCAAAAGAATCAATTGTTTAAGTTAAAAGTTATGTGTTGAAAACCATTGCTTTTACACAAGACATGTTTTATCACATTACACCCGTCCCGTTATCTATTCACATACCAAAAACCAGTCGTTTAAATCGTTCAAGTCGTTCGTGTTATAAACCATCGTTCGAACCGTTCACGTTTTAATTGTTAAAACTAACTTTTGGTCGTCTCGTTGAATACATTCAAACATGTGTGACTCGTCCATCATTCAACTCGTATTAACAAACCACCAAAGGGTAAGTTAACAATCATCAGGTTCTGTCGTTACCCACATTACCCCCATACATAACCATGGCGATAGTCCGATAACGGGATTTGTCAGATCCTATGGTACCATAACATACTACTGGTCGGCTCGGCCAAAGCTAATGAATGTCATTCGTGTTATGTAATAACGTCCCAACAAGTTTGTTCACATTATCGAAATCGTTGTGTTTAATATAAACCATAGTATTCGTTTTTGAAAACATCGAAATCGTTTAGCACATATGAATCACCCCAAAACAATTGAAAACAGTAAAATAGGGGAACTATGTACTCACTTGAGATTGCAAGGTATCCTCGATTAAATTGAACAAACAAGCTCGGGTAAATCAAGGAATTTAAGTGGCACCTAGTAATCGGATCACTATGTTAATAAATCGACACCTAAATCGGGAGATCGGGTAGAACGAGGTCTCGTAAACCAAATGAGTATTGGAACTTATGTGATATGGTTCAACAAAGCCTACATTCTGATTCGGAACCTATCCTAAGTGCTTACGACCGTTATGACCCGTTAAGGTAGTCTATGCTACTTTAACGTGCCATTCGCGTGAATGCGCGTTCGAGACGCTTAACTAGTCCTATGACAAGTATTATATGCCCTAACATGTTTAAATATGTTGCATAATCAGTTTAAGTGTCAAAAATTAAGTTACATATGCTTAAATTCAAATTATGCATGAAAATGTCATTTTGGTCATTTACCTAAGGCATATAAACTACCTATCATACAACTAATTAAACTAAGTGACCATAAGGTATAACCTTGGAAGGTTATTCTCTATTCAACTATGGTCACAAAATATGTTTGGTCGGATCCTAATGATCGACCAAATGGGTCGGGTTCGAAAGTCTAAGCGGTTGTTTAGACCGCTTGACTTACGACCCTAAATAAGCACTACACTAAAAGTGACGAGTTAAACATGTTAAAACATGTTTAACTAAGTTAGAAAACTGATCTGATATCAAAACAAAGTGTTTTGAAAACAAAGTGTTTTGATACCCGAAAATAGTTTCGTCGCAAAATGCACATAATCGTGCATTTTGACCGAAACCTTGACTCGTCACTTCGACTAATCAACATGGTAATCAGTAGGTATAATCGCAAGGGATTATAACTGTCACACCCCCAAAATACCTCATGCGGTGACCCCCGCTAGGCGTGTGACGTACCAGGATCTAGCCACCAATCACATTGAACTAACCATAATGTGTTTAACAAAATTCCATTCATTAAATAAAACGTTCATAGAATATAATCCAAGTTAAATAGTGACAGCGGAAGCAAATAAAAATTCATTGTTTAAATGTTTCTTTTTTTTGGGTAAAGGGGTTACCCCGGTGATTCTATATATTCACAACCAAATAAAAACAAGTAGCGTAGTGAGTCTACACTAGTTCAATCATGAGACATGCCTCATGAAAGTAAGCAAGGAAAAAACCACAAATACACCAGGCTAACAAAAACACAACTAGACTAAACTCTAGAAACGAAAACAAAAACTAATCAACCGCCATCACCATCATTGTCAGCAACATCAATCTCCCATTCTCCTAGAAGCTTTCGTACTCTCTCCGTCCGCTTCATCTTCACTCCCATAAGCTTATATCGTACAGTCTTGACAATCGCCTCATATACTTGTTCCGGAGGTCTCAACTGGTTTTTAAAGAGTCTAGAATTACGTTCCTGCCATATGAAATAAGCACTAGCCGCCACCAAAAGTCTACTAACATAATCAGCCGCTAACTTAGAACGAGTTCTGACCATCAACCAGGCAACAATATCCTCCCACTTTGGGTTAACATTATCCATACCTGCTTTAATCCGAATCATAGCCCAAACCTGCGTAGAGAATTTGCACTCAAAGAATAGATGTGTATGTGAATCATGGTTCTCATAACAAAGTAAGCAGCACATCATATTCATGTTTTTTCTCCTCGAGAGATCCCAGCTAAGAATAACATCTTGAGTGAGTAACTTCTTCCTCATGATCAGCCACAATAAGAAAGAGTGCCTCGGAATGCAATGAGCGAACCAGACTACTTTACTCCACTCGACCTCCTGCTCTCTATACCGAATAGAATCCCAAATACATGAAGCCGAAACCTCATTCATATTATCACCCACCCGCCATTGAAGTATATCTCGTTTACCTGCAATCGGTTGGACCTGATCCAACTGAATAAGCACAGGAAACAGATCCCTCCAAGCCATGGGCCATTGCCAAACACCCCCTGAATGAATATCCGCAACAGAATCATCCAATCTGAAACCTGCACTCGTTATAGTTCTGGGCGACATGAAATTACCTAGCGGCCCTAACACACACCAAGTATCATACCAAGCAGACGTCGACCTCCCATCCCCAAGCTTAGTCCACAAATGGTTTCTTATCATCGGTCGAAGCTGGAGAAGTTTTCTCCAGCTCCAACAACAATTGGTAGGAATCTTTACTATCCAGAAACTCTTACCTTTTAATTTATAGTCATGCACCCATTCAACCCAAAGCGACTTCCGTTTTGTAATAACACTCCATACATGATTTGCCATAAGCGCTTTATTAACATCACCTATACGTCTAATACCCAAGCCTCCTTCATACTTTGGAGTGCAAACGGAATTCCATGTAACCTTGGCCCTCCCTTTTTGAAACGAGCTATCTTGACTCCATAAAAAATTACGCATTCTAGCTTCAAGTTCATGAGTCACCCGAGATGGTAAAATAAATACCGACGACCAGTAAATGTGCATAGAAGAGAGGATCGCCAAGATAAGCTGTAACCTCCCCGCAAAGGAGAGCAGCTTGTTCTTCCAGTTCGAAATACGCTTCTCTAATCTTTCAACAAGGACACTACAATCCTTATACAAAAGCCTTGATGAAATAAGAGGAACTCCCAAATATCTAACCGGGAGGGAGCCTTCCACAAAAGGCATAACATTAAGAATATTATTCTTCACCTGTTGGGGAACATTACAAAAGAAAATAGTGCTCTTCTGAACGCTCGGGACCAAACCTGACATATTAGTGAACTTAGAGAGAGCCGCCATGATACACTTCGCCGAGCCGACATCTCCCCTAGCAAACAGAAAAAGGTCATCTGCAAAGCAAAGATTAATAATCTGCTGCTTCTCACATCTATTATGAAATCTGAATGAGGAATCCATCCTAGTTTCATGATGAAGAACACCCGTTAGAACCTCCATAACCAGCGTAAACAGATAAGGAGATATTGGATCCCCTTGACGTAACCCGCGTTTACCTCTGAAATATCCATGAACATTGCCATTAACACAGATAGAGTAAGATGGCGAAGATACACAAATCATAATCCAATCCACCATCTTAATATCAAACCCAAAACCCAGCAACACACTCCTTAAGAATCTCCAATCAACGGTATCATAAGCTTTCTGAATGTCTACTTTAAACGCACACCTCGGGGGGTCCACATTTCTATGATAGTTGTGCATGAGCTCCTGAGTAAGTAAGATATTGTCTGAAATTTTCCGACCCGGGAGAAAAGCCGACTGATTAACATTGACAATCATATTCAGCGCCACTTTAAGACGATCCGCCAGAATCTTACTAATACACTTGTACAAAACATTGCAACACGCTATAGGACGGTAGTCTGTAACACTAGAGGGGGTAGCAATTTTCGGCACTAGGACAATAAGAGTATGGTTTAATTCACGCAAAAGTTTACCAGTGGAAAAGAAATCAATAATAGCATTCGAAACTTCTTCCCCGATAACCGACCAAGCACCCTTAAAGAAAGCGGAAGAGTACCCGTCTGGCCCTGGGGCTTTGTCAGTACCAATCGAAAACATAGCCTTTCGAACCTCATCAGCCGTAACCTGACGAACCATATGGGTAGCAACAACGGGATCCAAAGAATTACCAAATAACTCAGCCGAAGGAAAGCGGGATATATCGCCCTGACACCCCAAAAATTTTTCATAGTGTTGCACTAGCGCCAGTTGCACGTTCTCACCATCATACATAACACCACTCGAGTCCTTAATGACATCAATCCTACTTCGGTGATTCCTAGTTTTAAGAGACGAATGAAAAATAGCCGTGTTCATATCACCAGCTTGTAACCAATCCACCTTTGACTTTTGCTTAATAAACCGTTCCTCATCCAGCGAAGCTTCCTGGTAGTCACGCGTTAGAGAGGACTCTTCAGCCCGTAATTTCAAAACCCAATGTATAAGAATTTAGTAAATAAGACACGCTTAGCCAAGCACTGCGACCCATGACCACTCCAGCCATCCAGATAGCAAGTTCCCATCCAAAGTACCTAACGACCTGCGAGCATGCAACAAGTGTGTCAGACAACCCTGGTGAGTTCATAGTTTTACGAAAACATTGGTTACCAAATGTTTAGTTTAATCCATTGAATTTAATGTTGATAATATCCCGAATACAAGACGGCTCCTGATTTACATTGCCCTTTCTCCAATGCTCCTATCAAAGCATTGGTTATGACTAGGTCATTAGTTCACACCCGTCCTCTCAGGTACGGGGTGAGGGTGCCAAACCTAAGTAGTGCTACCAACTAATACCTTGTTACCTCTCAGGTAAGCAAACAACACGGAGGGACTTTAATGGTGATAGGATGAGTATATTATCCAACATTCCAGATTTACCCAAAAGACATATTCCTCTCAGGAATACCCATGATTTACCCAAAACCAATCCCTCTTAGGGATACCCAAAGACTGTCCCAACTACCGGGACACATGCTCAAGAGGAATGAACTCACCTTGGTTTGCTCGGTATGTTTTAATTACTCGTCCAGTTGGTCAACCCCAAACCCTATCGTGGTTACCAAATGTTATCAGTTACTTAGTCAAACAGATCACGTAAAACTCACAACAGACAGGTTTGTTATTCACACAATGATCATTGTTAACATGCAGCATGTATTCGTTTATCAAGCAAGTCCACATCTCATGTGCTTGTTACCAACATAATAATAATAAGTGAGTGTTTAGTTTACACAAATCTAAGTACGTCCTCAGTTAGTGTGATCATCATATAACATCAGTATTCCACGAACATAAGTATACATCAACCACATATATTTCAATATGTTACTATAACAGTTCTAGTGCATGACGAAAGTCCCATATGGCGAAAGAACATCCGACAAAAATCCCTATGATTCGTCATGAACAGTCTGACGAAAGATAAGCAAGTTTTGTCTAGATGTAGAGTGACGAAACTTAGCAAGTTTCGTCACCCCTCTTCTGTTGATGAAACAGTTCAATTCTTAGATCCCTATCAACAGTTAACAATCTAACAGTTTCAACCACGATGATCATTGCACTAGCAAATATCCTAGTTTCAAGTAATCATTGATCATCCAAATTTCTTTCACATATGACAGTTTCATCGAACACAACATTCGCAGGTCATAATCCATCAAAAGTTAACCTATCAGATCATCATCATATTCATCACCAAACAGTTTCGATCATAACTAGAATCCCTATCACATATACATCCTGTCTATTTGATTCTTATTAACATGATTATCCTAATTGTATGTGTGTTACAGTCACAACAATATTCATACAACTAACCCTAATTCACATGAAATCACAATCCACAGAACTTCATCTATTAATAAAGTTAGACACTAACTGATACGCGAGATATCACGAGGGATAATAAGGATCAGGGAGAGAGATGCTCGAATGCTTGAGAGCTTCACAGGGAATCAAAGTTGCCGTCACAGGGAAATAGATGCTCTAGGGTTCTAAGTGTTCTTACGTAACTGATCACAGGATTTTATATAAAAGAAGTTGGGCCGAAACAACCTGGGCCGAAGCCCCTTAATGACGAAAGGCATGCTCGACGAATCCCCTATGTTTCGTCGAGAGCATGGGTGGCGAAAGTCTGGTGTTTCGTTGGGACCAGGGATGACAAGGAACTTTACATTTAATCTTTAATGATACATCATTCAATCATATTAACACCACACATACAATCATTAAACATAACACATAACTGTTGGTCATTCACAAAACTACACTTGACACCACATGAATCAAATTGTGAAACAGGATTGCGGGATCAATGATAGGTAAACGGAAAGACCTTGAAATCTTGGGTTGTCACAATAACCATCGTGATTACGCTCACGTTGCAAAGTTCAATTGAACTTTGATTTGACCAAATCGTGGTCAAAGTTGAAAGTCAAACACTGTTTGACTTTCTTGCTTAAAATAAACAACCAAGCATGAAAGATCACTTACAAAGGGTCCAAGCTTGGAAATAGAACTAAGAAAACCAGATTGGAGGCCTTCAACAAGTGTGAGAGCCTCTCAAATGCAGATTAGAGTAGAAGATGGTGATGAGCAATAAAATTGGGTTGAAATCCCTTGCTATTAATAGCCAATTTGAAGCCACAAGATCATTACACATGTCCAATGTGTTGTCATGATCCTAAGAGGGTGTTAACAAGTGTCAAATGCAGGTTAAATGGTGTCAATTTCGAGTTATGAGTCATGAAAATGGTGAATTTTGGGGCTGCCACATAGCTGCTGATGCAGCAATGAAGATTCTGTCGAAACAGGGGGCTCGCGTCGCCCCACCATGAAGGGGGGGTACCCGTCATGCGGCGCTACCACCTATATGTACCAGAAACTTTCAACAATTGGCAAGAATGGTCCCTGCAGCATGTTTTGATGATTTTCGACGCATTTAACTTCCGTTAACCCATTTTCAAGGCTTTACAAGGAAGTTAAAGCATAGGGGACTTGAAACATGCTTGAAAATATCTCGGATGTCGGTCCGTTTGGTCGAACGATCACGTTATTCGGTTAATTACGACGAAACTCGAACGGACGCGAAAACGATCCAAATTACGCAACGAGTGGCATTTTTGCATTCCAATCACTAAAATAAAATATTTTAATGATTACAAAAATTTTTGGATGTCCGGATATGTTCAGAACGCAAGATATGCGCGTAAACGCAAACTTATGCACTTTTTGACGCTTTTAGTCCCTTTTGATCAAATAAACGCATTTTTTTTTTGGGTAAAGGGTTACCCCGGTTAAATTTCATTCATAACCAAAAATAATACAAGTGAGGAATAAAGCACACCTCAATTCTCTAGAATGACATGCCATTGCTAGAGTACTCAACAAAAACAAAGTGAAAAACTAACACGCAAAAACCGCTAAACAAGTCACAATCGACAAAACAAGAACCCACACGGTCCCCTCCAAAACCTCTAACAATAATCAGCCACATTCATCTTGATCCATCAGTAATTCACGAGGAAGACTCCAGTCGCTCAACACTTTAGACATGTTACTTGTTCTCTTAAACTTCATTGTGTGTAATTTCATTCTGATCGTCATGAGAATCACCTCTAACAGTTGAGTTACATTCCTTTTCTTTGTCGAGAACAATCTATTATTTCGTTCTTGCCAAATGAAATAAGCCGACGCCGCCACCACTAGCTTACCAATTATGTGAGATGCCCGTTTAGACGCCGCATGATGCAGTAGGTATTCCATAATCTCGCTCCACTGTTTCCCTATAGTTTCCATACCCGCCTTCTCCCGAACTCCATACCATATTTGAGATGCGAAATCGCATTCAAAAAATAAATGATCATGAGAGTCCGGTCCCGATGTACATAACGAACAACACAAAAGGTTATAATTTGCATTACCCGACGATCACCATTTGCACATAATATCTTGAGTCTTTAGTTTCTTGCAGACTATAAGCCACATTAGAAAAGAGTGTCTAGGGATAGCTTGCGGAAACCACACAATACGCTCCCAATCTACCTTATCTTGAACAAGCCGAATATCATTCCACACTCCATAAGTGCTATACTCCATGTCTTGACCATCTCTAGATCTCCAAATGGTCCTATCTTGCACATGAGGCTCTAACGTTACATTAGATAGCTGTTGCAAAATCGGAAATCTATTCACCCAAGAGTTCGGCCAATCCCACACGCCATTATGATACACATCCGCAACGTTGATCCGCATATTGAATCCCGCATTAGCTATCATTCTAGGTGTAATAAAGCGATTCAAAGGACATACGGTATCCCATGTATCAAACCAAACTCGAGTATTCTCTCCATTACCCAGCTTAATCCAAATGTGTTGACGTATGATTGTTCTCAATTGAAGCATCTTCCGCCAACCCCACGTAATGTTGTTCCGAACCGGCACATCCCAGAAGCTTCTATCCCGGATGCGATACGAATGTACCCATTTAACCCATAAGGATTCCCTATGTGTCAAGAGACTCCAAATATGAGCAACCATAAGCGCGGTATTCATGTCAGAGATTTTCCGGATACCCAAACCACCTTCTTCCTTAGGAAGACACACACAACTCCACTTAACTTTAGCCTTTCCCTTTATGCTATTACCTTGTGTCCAAAGAAATCTTCGCATTTTATCTTCAAGATCATGAATAATTCTCTTTGGTAATATAAAGACGGAAGACCAATACACATGCATAGATGATAAAACAGATCTAATGAGCTGAAGACGACCTGCAAAAGACAAACTTTTTGCTTTCCAATCCGTGATTCGAGATTCCAAATTTTCAACGAGCTTTTTACAATCAGAATAAGTCAATCTTGACGATATGAGCGGAACACCAAGATACCTAACCGGAAGTACACCTTCATCAAACTGCATGATACTTCGGATTTGATCTTTCACATAATTCGGAACACCTCCAAAAAACACAGTGCTCTTCGTCATGCTAGGAACCAATCCAGACATATTCTTGAAGAGATTCAACGAATCTAGAATAACCGCAGCTGAACGAGGATCACCCCGAGCAAATAAGAATAAGTCATCTGCAAAACATAAGTTAATAATCCTTTGCTCTTCACATTTATAATGAAATTTAAAATCAGCAGTATCATCAACTCGCTGTTGAAGAATCAATGTCAGAACCTCCATTACCAATGTGAAAAGATAAGGTGACATAGGATCTCCCTGACGTAAGCCCCGCTTTCCCTTAAAATAACCATGAAGATTCCCGTTAATGGACAGAGAAAACGTAGTAGAAGTAACACACGCCATAATCCATTTGATCATCTTTTGGTGAAAACCAAAACCATGTAAAATAGTATCCAAGAAACCCCAATCAACAGTATCATATGCCTTCTGAATATCAACTTTAAAAGCACATCTCGGAGGGCCATGATTATGATGATAGTTGTGCATTAATTCCTGGGTTAGGAGGATATTATCAGAAATCTTCCTACCTGGGATAAATGCTGACTGATTAATGTTAACAATATCTCCTAGGCCCTCTTTGATACGATTAGTGACAATCTTGCTTATACACTTGTAAAGAGTGTTACAGCAAGATATAGGCCTATAATCCGTTACTGCGTCTGGAGTCTTCACCTTTGGAATAAGAGAAATTACCGTATGATTTAGCTGATTCAGAAGCTTACCATTTTGAAAAAAAATCGTGAATCGCTAAACAGACATCCTTTCCAATAACATCCCACGCTTTTTTAAAGAAAACAGAGGTATACCCATCCGGCCCTGGAGCCTTATTCCCAGCAATTGAGAACATAGCATCTTTTATCTCATCATCAGGCACTAAACGGATCATGTTATTCGCTTTCGTCAAGGATAACTTACTCCGAAAGATGTCCATATTTGGCCTACAAACAATCTGGCCGACACTCCCAAAAAAATTCGAATAATGGTTCACCAAAGCTAAAGCCGCTACCCCCCCCCCCCTTCATGTAAGATTCCATCAGTATCACGAATTAAAAGAATTCGGCTTCTGTGGTTTTTTGCTTTAACAACGTTATGGAAATATTTGGTGTTCGAATCCCCAAGAGTTAACCAATCAACTTTTGATTTTTGTTGTAAAAACACTGCTTCATCATGAATAGCATCTTTATACTTTTTAAGAAGAGAACTATGCTTTGCTAAAACCTCCTCATTTGCCGTATCCTGATCCATAACGAGTTGACATTCATCAAGCTCCTTCCTCGCCTTCTTCACATTCTCATGCAGATTTCCTTGTTTAAAGAAGAGTTTTCGTAACGGGCCTTGGACTATCAGAAATGTTCCAATAATTCTGAATGAATGGTCTCCGAATGTGATTGTGGAAAAACAGGATATTAAAACGGTTCCAGTCTGGATTAAAATGCATGATATACCTTTGACTGCTTTTACCGAGGATGGGCTAGGCTTGTTGGCATCGAAGATTGGCATACCAAAAATGCTGGATTCTTACACTGCGACGATGTGTACTGAATCATGGGGGAGGAGCAGTTTTGCAAGGGCCATGGTCGAAATACATGCAGATAAGGAAATAAACGCATTTTCGCATACCGAACCCCTAAAAGCTTATTTCTAAGCTATGAAAAGGATATTTAGGGTATGTTTAGCCTATGATCTTGTTTGAGAATGTACGTTACTATACGAATCGACAGACTTTCGTAGTTTGTCGCAAATAGTCCCTGTGATCGAATAAACATGTTTTCGTCACACTAAACCCTTCAAAACTTATTTCTAAGTTATGAAAAGGTTATTTAAGGTATGTTAAGCCTAAGTCACTGTTCTGGAGTGTTTGTCACGTTAAACTGATTACATTTACGCATCAGTTTGCGTATAACTTTCTAGAAAGCGATTTAAAGCTTGAAATCGAACTAGAATCAAAATGTGAAATAGTCAAACACAAATAAACAAATATCGAGACCAAAACACATCGTTTCATTGATAATTGGTATTGTTTTATATCGTTCAGTGTTTACAGAGCACAAATGTCACAGTTCGGTTGCTATTGCATCCAGAAACAACTCATAATGAATCCTGAAGGCTCTGATAGCTAAAGGATCCGTATACAATCAAATACGGATGATTTAGGATCCGGATTACACCCCTTCTAAATCCTTCTAGTTAGGGTTGTTATAAGATCCGAATCTAGCCGAGTCTTACTGATTTCCAAATTACTCTTTGTTTGGTTGCTATTTGATCAGGAAAAAACCACCCATTCTAAATCCTTTTTGCTAGGTAAGTTACATGATTCGAATTCAATGAGTATGCATGATTCAGAATCCGGATACCTCTCGTTCTGAATCGTTCTTGTTAGGGATGCTACAAAATCAAAGTCCAACCGAATATGAATGATATTCGAATTACTCTTAAATCGGTTGCTATTGCATATAGAAACCACTCATTCTGAATCCTGCAGGCTAGGATAGCTAAAGGATCCGAATTAAATCAAGTACGGATGATTTAGGATTCCGGATACCACACATTCCGAATCCTGCAGGTTATGATTGCTAAAGGATCCGAATTCAAACAACTACGGCTGATTTCGGATCAAGATAACACCCGTATTGAATACTTCGGGTTAGGGTTGTTATAGGATCCAAATCCAGCCGAGTCTTAATGATTTTTGAATTTCTAATTGTTTGGTTGCTATTGGATCCATAAACCACCCTTTTGAATCCTGCAAGCTAGGGAAGCTACAGGATTCGATCTTAACCGCGTCTGGATGATTCTAGATCCAGATACCACCCGTTCTGAATCCTTCTTGTTAGAGATGCTACAGCAACCGAATCCAACAAAGTCATGATGATATTCAAATCACCCTTAGTTTGGTTTCTATTTAATCGGAAAAAACCTCCCATTCTAAATCCTTCTTACTAGGGAAGCTACATGATCCGAATTGAAAGAGTATGCAAGATTCAGAATCCGGATACCTCCCGTTCTGAATCGTTCTTGTTAGGGATGCTACAGAATCAAAATCCAACAGAGTATGAATGATATTCAAATCACTCTTAGTTTGGTTGTTATTGCATCCAGAAACCACTCATTCGGAATCCTGCAGGCTAGGATAGCTAAAGGATCCGAATTCAATTAAATACAGATGATTTAGGATTCCAGATACCACACATTCTGAATCATGCAGGTTAGGATAGCTAAATTGTTTTTTATTGGTTTGATTTATAAAATTCACCGGGGTAACCCTTTACCCAAAAAAAAAAGGATCCAATTTCAAACAAGTACGGCTGATTTAGGATCTGGATAACACCCGTATTGAATACTTCTGGTTAGGGTTGCTATAGGATCCGAATCCAACAGAGTCTTATTGATTTTCGAATTACTCTTTGTTTGGTTGCTATTGGATCCATAAACTACCCATTCTGAATCATGCAAGCTAGGGAAGCTACAGGATTCGATCTCAACCGTGTTTGGATGATTCTAGATCCAGATTTGTCCCGTTCTGAATCCTTCTTGTTAGGAATGCTACATGAACCGAATCTAATCAAGTCATGGTGATATTCAAATCACTCTTAGTTTGGTTGTTATTGCATCCAGAAACCACTCATTCGGAATCCTGCAGGCTAGGATAGCTAAAGGATTCGAATTCAATCAAATACGGATGATTTAGGATTCCGGATACCACACAATCTGAATCCTGCAGGTTAGGATAGCTAAAGGATCCGATTTCAAACAAGTACGACTTATTTAGGATCCGGATAACACCTGTACTGAATACTTCTGGTTAGGGTTACTTATTCATTTTCGAATTACTCTTTGTTTAGTTGCTATTGGATCCATAAACTACCCATTTTGAATCATGCAAGCTAGGGAAGCTATAGGATTCGATCTCAACTGCGTCTGGATGATTCTAGATCCAAATATGTCCCGTTCTGAATCCTTCTTGTTAGGAATGCTATAGGAACCGAATCCAATCAAGTCATGGTGATATTCTTTTTTTTTTTTTTTTTTTTGGGTAAAGGGTTACCCCAGGTGAATTTTATAAATAACCAAATAAGAACAAAGGCATGCCTGAACGGACATACCAACTAGACTTGACAACCCAAGCCTAGGAAATCCAAAAATAACAACCAAAACAAGCCAACACATACAACCAGCTAAAAAACACAACCCTATCCCAACAAAACTAACACCAAGAGACTATATCTAGCCTGGGTCGATAACTTCAGCATTAGGAAGGATCTTCCACTTCTTCAACAGCCTCTGGTTACTGGCTTCACCTCTGATCTTGAAACCCATCAATCGTAATCTTACTGTCTTCAAAATCCTCTCAGTAACCGACTCCACACTTGGATTCATACACGAAAACAAGCAGTTGTTTCGCTCTTGCCAAACAAAATACGTGGCGGCCGCAATGACCAGCTTGCTAACAATATCATCCGTCTTCTTCGATCTCGCATTACGATCAAACCATCCCATAATCGAGTGCCACGAATCATCAACACTCCCCATGTTCACCATTGCTTTAACCTTACGCCATACTTGAGCCGCAACCGAACACTGAAAAAACAAATGGTCTCGCGAATCACGATCATTCCTACATAACGGACAACACATAAGTCTTAAATTAGTTTCACTCCCCGCCTCCCACACAGCTAACCGATCTTGTGTCTTGAGCTTATTCTTGATTACCAGCCATAGGTGAAAAGAGTGTCTAGGGATGCATTGACTAAACCAAACCCCATTAACCCATGAAACCGGTTGATCACGATGGCGGGTATTTTGCCAAACTTCCATAGATCCGAACGGCCTTATGTTACCATCTAAATCTTTCCAGCTTGTACTATCCTCCATATTCTGTATCAACTGAGGAACACTTAAGCCAATTAAAACCGGATATAGATCGTACCATACACGGGGCCACTTCCACTGGCCATTATCATCAACGAGCTCCGCCAGAGACGAGTTAAGATTAAAACCCGCATTAGCAATTCTTCTAGGGGTAATGAAAGAGTTAAGGGGGCTAAGCTGGCACCAGTTATCACTCCATACATTAGTTTGATTACCACTCCGAACCGCTTTCCATACAAATGGACGAATAGCACTTCGAATGGCCAAAATTTTTCTCCAACCCCAACTGATACTACCTCGAGGTTGAATATCCCACAAGCTTCTCCCATTTAACTTATGTGAATAGATCCACTGAACCCAAAGCGACTTCCGTTTAGTGAGAATACTCCAAATATGGTTAGTCATTAGAGCTTTATTCACATCCGATATGCTCCTAATGCCTAACCCACCTTCTTCCTTAGGCAAACAAACCTCAGCCCAAGACACCTTCGCTTTTACCCTACCCTGATTATTAGCATTCCACAAGAACCGACGCATGAGTTTCTCTAGGTCATTGGTGACTCGAACAGGAATGATAAAAACTGAAGCCCAATAAATGTGCATAGAAGACAGAACCGAGTTGATAAGCTGCAACCTACCAGCAAACGATAGCGATCTATTCAACCAACTATCTATTCTCTTCTCCATTCGATCAATCAAAGGCTTACAATCTTTAAACATGAGCTTTGTCGATATCAACGGCACCCCCAAATATTTAAAAGGCAACATACCTTGATTAAACAGCATGAGTTGAAGAATTTCCTGCTTCACATGATTCGGCACATTACAGAAATACACCGTGCTCTTGGCCGGGCTAGGCTTTAGGCCCGAAGCATTGGTGAACCTCTCAAGAGCATCCCTAACTTCACCATCTTATAATTGAAACCGAAACCTAGAAGAACATCCTTGAGAAATCTCCAATCCACAGTATCATACGCTTTTTGAATATCAACTTTAAAGGCACATCTCGGGGGGCCGTGATCTCTATGATAGTTATGCATAAGTTCTTGAGTCAATAGAATATTATCAGAAATTTTCCTACCCGGAACAAACGCTGACTGATTTATACTCACAATTCTGTTTAGAGCACCTTTAATGCGATCTGCGACAATTTTACTAATGCATTTGTATAACACATTACAACAAGCTATCAGACGATAATCCGTGACTAACAATGGAGTAGGCTTCTTTGGGATTAGAACAATAAGAGTGTTATTAATTTCACGAAGAAGCTTACCAGTATCAAAAAAATCCCTGATGGCCCTCGTAACATCAACGCCAATAACATTCCAGACACTTTTAAAAAAAGCTGCTGAAAAACCATCAGGCCCAGGGGCCTTGTCATTACCAATCGAAAACATGGCCTTCCTGATCTCCTCATCTGTGACCGGACGCTCCATATGAGAAGCTTCAAACGAACTCAACTTGTTAGAAAACAAATCAGCCGTAGGAGATAAATAAGCCGCCTCCTCGCAACCAAGAAACTGCTCATAGTATTGCACAAGAGTTTTATGAACATTATCCCCCCTCCATTAAAATCCCATCCGAGTTCATGATAACATCAATCCTGCTTAGATGGTTCTTACTCTTTAATGTAGCATGGAAAAACTTGGTATTTGCATCACCAGCTTGCAGCCAATCTACTTTTGATTTTTGTCTTAAAAAACGTTCCTCATCCAGACAAGCTTCAAGAAAATCAGCATTTAACTTAGTTTCCTGCAGCCGCAAATCAGCATTCATTGGGTCATTATCAATCTCTTGTTGTAATGAATCCACTTTTCCACGGAGATCCTCCACTTTTTTGTGTAAGTTCCCTTGTTGGAACAAAAGATTCCTCAACGGGCCCTTCAACAACTTCAATTTCTTAACAACTTTAAATTGATGAACCCCATCAATGTTCGTGTCCCAAATGTTCTTCACTACATCCGAAAACCCTGGTTTGTGAATCAAAAAATTCGCAAACTTGAAAGCTCTACGTTTGGCATTAGACATACTCGGGATTTTAAGCAGAGAAGGACAGTGATCTGACATTCTATAAGGGTGAAAAAACGCCACCGAGTTTGGAAATTCAGCAACAAACGAGGTATTCCCCATCACCCGATCTATTTTCTTCAGTAACCCAACACCCTTTTTTGGTTTCTGGTTCCATGTAAAATGAAACCCGGATCGATTAATATCAAACATCTCAATGTTGGCCACACACTCTTGAAATTCCCTCATACCTATCGACACTTGAGAGACTCCCATTGACATGTCTTCCAGATTGAGCGCTGAGTTAAAGTCCCCTAGAATAACCCACGGCCTATCACCCACAAAAACTTTATGCAAATTAAGTTGGTGCCAAAGTTCCCTCCTAGTTACATAATAATTGGCCGCATAGATGACTGAACAGAATAAAAGCTTTTTATCATTCTTGAAGATAAGTTGAAGATGCATGACTTGGTCAGTTTGAGCAATCACCATAACATCAACTACACTTGAATCCCACCCAGTAATTATCCTGTACCTTTATTGCATCTATTCCCATTGGACGTCCACTCCCAATCCCGAAAAACAGATTTACACACTTTCCGTAAATTATCCATATCTACGTGAGATTCTAAAATAGCACAAAGACTCAACTTATTACTCCGGACAACCTGACGAACCTCCTTTTGTTTTAGAGGACGGTTCAATCCCCTAACGTTCCAAGCCGCAAAACTAACCATTGGAAACTTGTGTTGCAGGAGTGCTTGCCCCTTTAGTATGTTTTGGATTTTGAGTACCATCCATTATATAACCATCCGTTTCATTAAAAACCTCCACTACCTCTTCCTCATCCGAAAAATGTTGGTCACCTCCTCCATCTCTACTACTTTGCCCCGTCTCCATGTTATCAGCAAACTTTAAAGCATCAAAAGGGTTTGAAATTTTAACCGAGTGAATCTGACCTGACTTACTATCTGGCTCCTTCGGCTTAGGTCCAATGGGCCTGTATTCAAATTTTGGCTTCTGCTTATTAACAGGGAAACCTACCTTCCGGGCTACTTTCTTATTATGCACACCCATATACCCTTCATCATCAACAGCCGGTTTCTTTTCATGTCTTCGGTCTTGCTCAAAAGCCTTAAAAGACTTATCTCCATTAAATTGTTTACCCATCTTCCTCGGTTGTTTAGGAAAAATATCATCTGTATGGCCAAAAACACAGCATTGGGAGCACCTATGCGGATACCATTCATATTCTACATACATGGTTTCTTTAACGTATCCGTCACCTTCCAGCTCTGGGATAGCCATGGTTATTTCCTCTTTAAGTTTCTTATCAGCCGACACTTCAATCAATGCCCTAGCATAACTGCTTCGGCCCCATGAATCCAGACACATCGATGTGGTATAAGAATCAAGAAGCTTTGGCTCACCAATCGCTGCAGCAATCAAACTAAGCCCATCCTCTGTGTAAGCCGCTAGAGGGACCTTGTAACAACTGTGCTTGTAATCACTATGAACAGTTCCGTTATCAATAAAACAATGTTATTTGATCACAATGTTTGTTTTGTTATGTTATACATTTTTCATGTTTTGACTTTTATGTAATTTCAAACTCTACATCACTTTCTGGAGAGTTATACGCAAACTAGTGCGTAAACGTACTCAGTTAAATGCGAGAAATACTCCGGAACATCAACATATACTCAACATACCTTAAATAACCTTTACATAACTTAGAAATAAGTTTTAAAGGCTTTGGTATGGCAAAAACAAGTTAATTCGCTTACAGGGACTAAATATGACAAACTGCGAAAGTATGTCAATTAGAACTGTAACGAACATTCCGGAACATGACCATAAGTTAAACACACCTTAAATATCCTTTACATAGCTTAGAAATAGGCTTTGAGAGGTTCGGTGTGCTAAAATAAACTTTTGGGACATTCAGGGACTAAAAGTGTCAAAAAGTGCACAAGTTTGCATTTTCGCGCATAACTTACGTTCTGAATACATCTGGACATCCAAAAATTTATGTAAGCATGACTACATTATATTTTAGTGTTCGCCTTAAGAAAAATCCATTCGTTTCGTCATTTGGATCGTTTTTCGCGCTTATGCGCATTCCGTCGTAATTAAGCGAACATCGCGTTCGTACGACTAAACGAACCATCATCTGAGATATTTTTGAACATGTTTTGAGTTCCCTATACTTTAACTTCATTTTAGAGCCTTAAAATGAGGTTAACGGGGTTCAAACGCATCGAAAAAGGGCTTAAACACGTGCAGGGACCATTTCTGCCAAGTTTGAAACAATTCTGGAACTGGGAGGCAGTCGCGTAGCGCGAGCCCTAAGGCTCTACCCGTCGCGCTACGCGAGTGAGTGATCTGGACCAGATTCAATGTCTTTTTAGCAAGTTGCAGCTGATTGATTCGTGTCCACACATTCTAAACGGGTCTAGTCAGCGGATAAGAACAAGTTTCTAGCCACCACAACTTTGTGACAAGTGTACGGCTCGGATCGTGGCACGATATTCAAGAAACGATCCTAGCGGCTCTACTTTTTCTATAAATACCCACCCCCCTTTGGCTTAAAAACCCACAAATCTGATCATTTGGGCTCTAAGTTGGAACCTTCGTTTCATACCTGAGCTATTTTGATCTGGGTTAGCATTCGGGGACCCTTCGTAAGTATTCTTTCGTTCTTTTCCCTATTTTTTACTGCTTTTCGAGTCAGAAAGTCAAACTTTGTTTGACTTTCAGCATTGACCAGTAATGGTCAATGCGAAGTTCGTTAGAACTTCGCAACGTGATTGTAATCACGATGGTCATAGTCCCTTGGGACTATGCCTACTGATTACCACGTTGTCTAGGGTCGTAGGGTAAGCGATCTAATAAATCGCTTATACCTCGAACCCGACCCAGTTTGGTCGATCATTAGGATCCGACCAAATACTTTAGGTGACCATAGTAGGTAGGGAATAACCTTTCGAGGTTATACCCTATGGTCACATCGTTTAAGTAGTTGTATGATAGGTAGTTTATATGCCTTAGGTAAATTACCAGAATACCCTTTTCATACATAATTGGTAATTTAGCATATGTAACCTAAACTTTTGTCACGTAACTGATTATGTAACATGTTTAGGCATATAATACTTGTCATAGGACTAGTTAGGCGGTCCGAACGCGTTTCACGCGCACGATGCGTTGAAGTAGCGTAAGCTACCTAAACGGATCATAATGGGTCAATAAGACTTAGGTTAAGTTACATTTAGCATGTAGGCTTTGTTAACCCATATCAAGTGAGTTCCGACACTCATTTGGTTTACAAACCCTAATGCTACCCAGTCTTCCGAGATAGGTCCGGTTTATTAACATAGTTACCTATATTAGGTGCCGTTTGATTCCGAGATCTATAGCATTACTTGGTGGTTATCTTTTGACAACTGAGCAATCTCAAGTGAGTACATAGACCCCTCTTTTACTGTTTTCCAAACTGTTTTGGGGTGGAACACATGTGCCTACTTGTTACTTTCATGCTTTCCTGTTTTCACATCATATACCTGCTATGTTCGTTAGTACATTATAGTACATGATTTCATTACATTTCCTGCTAGGTGTGCCCATTGTGTGCATTACTTAGTACATTGTTTTACATGACATTTCCTGCTAGGTGTGCCCATTGTGTGCATTACTTAGTACATTGTTTTACATGACATTTCCTGCTAGGTGTGCCCATTGTGTGCATTACTTAGTACATTGTTTTACATGACATTTCCTGCTGGGTGTGCCCATTGTGTGCATCACTTAGTACATCGTTTTACATGACATTTCACGCTATGTATGTTCATTTGATTACATACTTAGTGCATTGTTTTCACATGTTTACATTTTTGGTATGACATTTGGTTTGTTTACATGGGACAATACATTCATTAACATTAGCTACGCCGTTCGTTAGTAGGTAGTGGTACCATAGGAATTGACAACTCCCGTTCCGGACATCCCAGGGAAAGGGGACAGAAAGGAATGACCGAATTCGTTGACATTAAGATAGATAGACCTTTAATTTGTTTAAAGGGTTTATCACCACAGTCGCCAGGCTTGGATGTATGCATTTTCACAATACCGCATAAATGTTCATATTAAATAGTTGCATGCATCTACACAAAAGATAGCTTTGATTTAAACCAAGTTTTACCTCAATACTTTGTTTTTGTGCATATGGTTTAGTTGAGACATTTCACTTGCCATACATGACATTTTGACATAGACATTTGACATGGATATTTTGACATAGACATTTGACATGGATATTTGACATAGACATTTGACATGGTTTACATCTTGACATAAACACTTTGACATATTATTCAATACATTTGACAATTTGGTTAAACATAGACTTCTTACATTGGTTGGTTTGGTTTGATTAAGTGATTAAGTTAACGATGCGTGTGTAATATGATACAAGCATGGTGGATACGCCGCTGGTACTTCCTATATATAAGTGTTTGTATGGTATTACATGGCGTAGCGTTATTTGAATCATTTCAGTTTGAGACATAGAACATTTTTATACAAATAATATACTTTTCACAAGACATTGATTTACAAACAACTTATCTTATACAAACACATTTTTACATGGTTATTTATTTAACCTGACATTACTTATACATATCATCTGACCTTATTGTTTTCAAATGATTTACAAGACAAAGCAAAGTACGGGGTTCATGATTAAACATTTTCTTAAACTCAAGTCATGAATCCTATTTTCACAAAACCTATGTATCTCACAGGCATTTTTATGCTGACGTACCTATTTTCACATGTGTTTTCAGGTGCTTTTCCATAGGATGTTGATCATGATACTAGGGCGGACCTGTGCCTTAGAGACTTTAAAAGAAGATAGACTATGTTTAATTATGTTCTGAACTCCTTATTTCCTGTTTGAAACAATGTAACACCCTTGTTTAATAAATAAAATACACTTTGTGTGCCATGGTTATGAAACAATTAATTCTGTCGCGACACGCCCCGATGTTTCCACCGCGATTTGTTGTTTTACGCGGTCGGGGTGTGACAGAAGAGTTGGTATCAGAGCCAATGGTTATAGGGAATTAGGTTATTAGTAATGCTTTGACCTAGACTATAACTTTTCTAGGAACCTAACACAAGTTATCTTGTGTTTAGATCTTAAAACATGTACATCACCTATCCTTAGGTGATTAACAAAACAAGGAACCAAAATTTTTTTCCGAAACGATTTTTTTTGAAAAACAATCATCTGTTTTTGAATAAATTTTTACAAGGTTTTGAACCCTCAATTGTAAGGTTTTAAACCCTCTGTTATATGGTTTTGAACCCTTTTCAAGTTTGGTTTTTGGCCTTGTGCCTTCTAATTTTCAAAATCCCGTCAAACGTTTTGGGTTTTAAATAATGTGAACATGTGCAAACTGGAAGGGTGAATGCCTGTATTCTGGGTTTTCTGTCTAGGCAAGCACTTCGTATACATCTCAACCAGACGCGAGACCAGTTGTGCTTACCTGGGAATTCTTGGAGTGAGTGTTCACTTATAGGCGAGCATGTCTTCGCTAATACATTATTTTGACCCATTTACTTTGATTAGTCACTGTGTGTCGTTTGTTTGCTTTGTGATACGGACGAATGACCACCATCTTTGCTTTTGTTGATTTTGTTTCATCTCATTCTTTTCATCCAATCATCTCACTCGTTCCTTTACATGTTTTCCTCTTTTAGAATGCCTCCTCGACGCGAGAACCAGATAGCTACTGCCGAGCTGGCAGAAATTATTGCGCAGCAGATGGCTGCTCAGTTTCCAAATCTCTTTGCTCAATGGAATCAAGCCAACAACAACAACAATGTTCCATGCAAATACAAGGATTTTAACCAGGCTAAACCACTCAAGTTTAGTGGTTCTGAGGGAGCGACTGGGCTTCTTCAGTGGTTCGAGAGCATAGAGAATACTTTTCGCCATGTGCAGTGTCCGGATAATCGCAAGGTCGAGTTCTCCTCGAGCGTATTTCAGAAGAGGGCTTTGACATGGTGGAACGGGGTTATGAGAGACCGGGGTGCAGAAGTTGCTCTCGCACAGACATGGGCTGAACTTAGAGCCCTTATGATGAGGGAATTCTGTCCTCGTCATGAACAGCGAGCGTTGGAGAAAGAGTTTGATGTTTTGAAACAAGATAGTGGTGAGCACAGGGCTTATACTGATCGGTTTGAAGAATTGAGTCTGCTTTGCCCAACAATGGTCACCCCACTCGACAAGGCTATCGAGAGATACATCGATGGCCTACCTGACTCGGTACAAGACATTCTTACTGGTAGTAACCCTGCCACACTTCGTCAGGCGATCGAGTTATCTGCGACATTGACTGAGTCGCAGATCCGGAAGAACAAGTTACACCGGAAGGGTGACAAGGGCAAGAAACAGTCGGCAGATAAGGTGGATAACAAGAAAGGTCAAAACGGAAATGGAAAGAACTCTGGTTCTTCAAAGAGGGCAAAGAAGCGTAAGGCTTCCCAAAATTTTGCTATCACTGCTCAAGCTAACCAGGTAGCTCCCAACCAACCTGCACAGCCTCCAGCGAAGAAACCCTATTCAGGGAATGCACCTTTGTGCAATAGATGCAACAGTCACCACCAGCCACAACTTCCATGCCGTTTCTGTACTAACTGTGGGAAATCAGGCCATCTCGCCAATGTTTGTCGATCTGCTCAGAATCCCGCGGTTCAGAACCCGGCTCAACAAGTTGCTCAGCCTCCTGCTCCGCCACAGGGTCAAGCTGCACGACCACAATACCCACCGGGAGCTTGTTACAATTGTGGGGATCTGACCCACTATAGAAATCGGTGCCCAAGACTGGCGAACCAGAACCAGAACCAGAATCAGGCTCCGGCTCGAGGCCGAGTCTTTAACATGAATGCCCAAGAGGCGCAGGCGGATGATAATGTGGTGAACGGTACGTTCTTTATTAATAATCAGCCTGCATCTGTTCTTTTCGATTCTGGTGCCGATAAGAGTTTCGTGTCTTTGTCTTTTGAGCCTATGCTTCGTGTGTCTAGAACGAAACTAGGCAAATCTTTGACAGTAGAGGTTGCTAGTGGTGAACCCATTATTCTTGATTCTGTTCTTCACAACTGCCAGTTGAATCTTAACGACCATCTTTTTCCTATTGACCTCGCGCCTATGCAACTTGGAAGCTTCGACGTTATTGTGGGAATGGATTGGTTATCCAAGCATCACGCAGAGATAGTTTGTTCTAAAAAGATTGTTCGTGTGCCACTTTCGACAGGCGAGATCCTGCAAGTTCAAGGTGAGAAGCCTACCGGTGGTCTCAAACTCATGTCTTGTTTTAAAGCTCTGAAGTATCTGCAGAAGAACTATGTGGCTTTCTTAGCACATGTTACAGAAGATAAAGGCAAGGGTAAGTCTATTTCAGATATTCCTGTCGTTCGGGATTATTCTGAAGTGTTCCCTGAAGATTTACCTGGTCTACCTCCAGCACGCCAAGTCGAGTTCCGTATTGATCTCGTACCTGGTGCAAATCCCATTGCTAGAGCTCCATATCATCTTGCACCGTCTGAGATGCAAGAGTTGTCTAAACAGCTTCAGGAGCTCTCTGACAAAGGCTTTATCCGTCCTAGTTTTTCACCTTGGGGTGCTCCCGTTCTTTTTGTCAAGAAGAAGGATGGATCCTTTAGGATGTGTATCGATTATCGTGAGCTTAACAAGCTTACCATCAAGAATCGATATCCCCTACCTCGCATCGACGACCTCTTTGATCAGTTACAAGGTGCTTCTTATTTTTCGAAGATTGATCTGCGATCTGGATATCATCAACTTCGGGTGCAAGAAGAAGACATTCCGAAGACAGCATTCCGTACTCGTTATGGACATTACGAGTTCACAGTCATGCCATTCGGTTTGACTAATGCTCCTGCTGTTTTCATGGACTTAATGAATAGGGTCTGCAAAACTTATTTGGATCAGTTCGTCATTGTTTTTATTGATGACATCTTGATATACTCTAAGACGCAAGCTGACCACGAGCAGCATCTTCGTCTTACTCTGGAACTCCTGAAGAAAGAGCAACTTTTCGCCAAATTCTCCAAGTGCGAATTTTGGCTTAAAGAAGTTCAATTTTTGGGGCACATTATCAACGAACAAGGTATTCATGTAGATCCCTCCAAGATCAGTGCGATTAAGGATTGGGATACACCTTCTACTCCTACTGAAGTTCGTTCTTTTCTTGGTCTAGCGGGTTATTATCGCCGCTTCATTGAAAACTTCTCTAAGATTGCAGTTCCTCTAACTGCTCTAACTCAGAAGAAAATGCCCTTTTATTGGGGAATCAAACAAGAGGAAGCTTTTCAACACTTGAAGCAGAAGCTTTGCGATGCGCCTGTTCTATCATTGCCTGAGGGTGATGATGACTTTGTCGTGTATTGCGATGCATCTAAATTGGGTCTTGGCTGTGTTCTTATGCAAAGGAACAAAGTCATAGCCTATGCATCGAGGCAGTTGAAGATTCATGAGAAGAACTACACCACTCATGATCTTGAGTTGGGTGCAGTTGTCTTTGCTCTCAAGATCTGGAGACACTATTTGTACGGTACAAAATGTGTGGTTTTCACTGACCACAAAAGTCTTCAGCATATCTTCAACCAGAAAGAACTCAACATGAGACAGCGACGTTGGGTTGAGCTTTTAAACGACTATGATTGCGAAATTCGCTACCATCCTGGTAAGGCGAATGTCGTAGCTGATGCATTGAGTCGCAAGGAACGTACTAAGCTTCATTGTGTACGTGTTCAATCTGTTATTCAAGCTCGATCTGATATTCAAGCACGCATTTCTCAAGCTCAGCAATCTTGTGTTTCACAAGGTTTGATGGATAAGGAATTTCCCTATCACATAACACCTGCTCTTGAACTGAAGGACAATGGGTCATATTACTTCATGGACCGTTTGTGGGTCCCAAGCCAGGATGATATTCGTACCTTGCTTATGGATGAAGCCCATAAGTCTCGTTATTCCATTCATCCGGGCTCAGATAAGATGTATAAGGATCTTCGTACTCACTATTGGTGGCCTGGTATGAAAAAAGACATTGCCTTATACGTATCAAAATGCCTTACTTGTCTTAAGGTTAAGGCTGAACATCAGCGTCCTTCGGGTTTATTGGAGCAACCAGAGATCCCAGTTTGGAAATGGGAAAACATTACTATGGATCTTGTTACCAAACTCCCGCGCACAAAGAAAGGTCATGATGCCATCTGGGTAGTCGTTGATCGTCTTACAAAGTCAGCACATTTCTTGCCAATCCGTGAGGATTTTCCTACTGACAGACTTGCTCAAATCTATGTAGATGAAATTGTGGCTCGACATGGTGTTCCTTTGAACATCATTTCTGACAGAGATGCTCGTTTCACTTCTCATTTTTGGAGAACCATGCAATCTGCCATGGGGACCCAACTTAATCTGAGCACAGCTTATCATCCGCAAACGGATGGTCAATCTGAGAGAACAATCCAGACTCTGGAGGATATGCTTAGAGCTTGTGTGATCGATTTTGGTGGTAGTTGGGATTCACATCTTAAATTGATTGAATTCTCCTACAACAACAGTTATCACACTAGCATCAAAATGGCTCCTTTCGAAGCTCTCTATGGTCGAAAATGTCGTTCACCAGTCTGCTGGAATGAGATTGGCGAGGCTCAACTTACTGGACCTGCCCTCATTTTAGAGACAACTGACAAGGTCAAGAAAGTTCGTGATAAACTTCAGGCAGCTAGAAACCGTCAGAAGATTTACGCGGACCCAAAACGCAAAGCCTTTGAATTTCAAGTCGGTGATCGAGTATTACTTAAGGTCTCACCTTGGAAAGGTGTGATCAGATTTGGAAAGAAAGGAAAACTTGCACCTAGATACGTTGGACCATTCAAGATCGTCGAAAGAATCAGAAAGGTAGCCTACAGACTTGAGTTACCTCCTGAACTGGGAAATGTTCATCCAACTTTTCACGTGTCCAATCTCAAGAAGTGTACAGCTGATGAGAACTTCTCCATACCGCTTGACGAAATTCGTGTTGGCAAAACACTGAAATTTGTTGAGAAACCAGTGGAAATCATGGAACGTGAAGTCAAGTGGCTTAAACGCAAGCGCATTCCTTTGGTCAAAGTTCGCTGGGAAGCTAAACGTGGACCTGAGTTTACTTGGGAACGCGAAGATCAAATGAAGGCGAAATATCCACATCTTTTTCCACGAGTTTCCTCTAAATAAATTTCGGGACGAAATTTCCACAAGTAGGGGAGACTGTAACAACTGTGCTTGTAATCACTATGAACAGTTCCGTTATCAATAAAACAATGTTATTTGATCACAATGTTTGTTTTGTTATGTTATACATTTTTCATGTTTTGACTTTTATGTAATTTCAAACTCTACATCACTTTCTGGAGAGTTATACGCAAACTAGTGCGTAAACGTACTCAGTTTAATGCGAGAAATACTCCGGAACATCAACATATACTCAACATACCTTAAATAACCTTTACATAACTTAGAAATAAGTTTTAAAGGCTTTGGTATGGCAAAAACAAGTTAATTCGCTTACAGGGACTAAATATGACAAACTGCGAAAGTATGTCAATTAGAACTGTAACGAACATTCCGGAACATGACCATAAGTTAAACACACCTTAAATATCCTTTACATAGCTTAGAAATAGGCTTTGAGAGGTTCGGTGTGCTAAAATAAACTTTTGGGACATTCAGGGACTAAAAGTGTCAAAAAGTGCACAAGTTTGCATTTTCGCGCATAACTTACGTTCTGAATACATCTGGACATCCAAAAATTTATGTAAGCATGACTACATTATATTTTAGTGTTCGCCTTAAGAAAAATCCATTCGTTTCGTCATTTGGATCGTTTTTCGCGCTTATGCGCATTCCGTCGTAATTAAGCGAACATCGCGTTCGTACGACTAAACGAACCATCATCTGAGATATTTTTGAACATGTTTTGAGTTCCCTATACTTTAACTTCATTTTAGAGCCTTAAAATGAGGTTAACGGGGTTCAAACGCATCGAAAAAGGGCTTAAACACGTGCAGGGACCATTTCTGCCAAGTTTGAAACAATTCTGGAACTGGGAGGCAGTCGCGTAGCGCGAGCCCTAAGGCTCTACCCGTCGCGCTACGCGAGTGAGTGATCTGGACCAGATTCAATGTCTTTTTAGCAAGTTGCAGCTGATTGATTCGTGTCCACACATTCTAAACGGGTCTAGTCAGCGGATAAGAACAAGTTTCTAGCCACCACAACTTTGTGACAAGTGTACGGCTCGGATCGTGGCACAATATTCAAGAAACGATCCTAGCGGCTCTACTTTTTCTATAAATACCCACCCCCCTTTGGCTTAAAAACCCACAAATCTGATCATTTGGGCTCTAAGTTGGAACCTTCGTTTCATACCTGAGCTATTTTGATCTGGGTTAGCATTCGGGGACCCTTCGTAAGTATTCTTTCGTTCTTTTCCCTATTTTTTACTGCTTTTCGAGTCAGAAAGTCAAACTTTGTTTGACTTTCAGCATTGACCAGTAATGGTCAATGCGAAGTTCGTTAGAACTTCGCAACGTGATTGTAATCACGATGGTCATAGTCCCTTGGGACTATGCCTACTGATTACCACGTTGTCTAGGGTCGTAGGGTAAGCGATCTAATAAATCGCTTATACCTCGAACCCGACCCAGTTTGGTCGATCATTAGGATCCGACCAAATACTTTAGGTGACCATAGTAGGTAGGGAATAACCTTTCGAGGTTATACCCTATGGTCACATCGTTTAAGTAGTTGTATGATAGGTAGTTTATATGCCTTAGGTAAATTACCAGAATACCCTTTTCATACATAATTGGTAATTTAGCATATGTAACCTAAACTTTTGTCACGTAACTGATTATGTAACATGTTTAGGCATATAATACTTGTCATAGGACTAGTTAGGCGGTCCGAACGCGTTTCACGCGCACGATGCGTTAAAGTAGCGTAAGCTACCTAAACGGATCATAATGGGTCAATAAGACTTAGGTTAAGTTACATTTAGCATGTAGGCTTTGTTAAACCATATCAAGTGAGTTCCGACACTCATTTGGTTTACAAACCCTAATGCTACCCAGTCTTCCGAGATAGGTCCGGTTTATTAACATAGTTACCTATATTAGGTGCCGTTTGATTCCGAGATCTATAGCATTACTTGGTGGTTATCTTTTGACAACTGAGCAATCTCAAGTGAGTACATAGACCCCTCTTTTACTGTTTTCCAAACTGTTTTGGGGTGGAACACATGTGCCTACTTGTTACTTTCATGCTTTCCTGTTTTCACATCATATACCTGCTATGTTCGTTAGTACATTATAGTACATGATTTCATTACATTTCCTGCTAGGTGTGCCCATTGTGTGCATTACTTAGTACATTGTTTTACATGACATTTCCTGCTAGGTGTGCCCATTGTGTGCATTACTTAGTACATTGTTTTACATGACATTTCCTGCTAGGTGTGCCCATTGTGTGCATCACTTAGTACATCGTTTTACATGACATTTCACGCTATGTATGTTCATTTGATTACATACTTAGTGCATTGTTTTCACATGTTTACATTTTTGGTATGACATTTGGTTTGTTTACATGGGACAATACATTCATTAACATTAGCTACGCCGTTCGTTAGTAGGTAGTGGTACCATAGGAATTGACAACTCCCGTTCCGGACATCCCAGGGAAAGGGGACAGAAAGGAATGACCGAATTCGTTGACATTAAGACAGATAGACCTTTAATTTGTTTAAAGGGTTTATCACCACAGTCGCCAGGCTTGGATGTATGCATTTTCACAATACCGCATAAATGTTCATATTAAATAGTTGCATGCATCTACACAAAACATAGCTTTGATTTAAACCAAGTTTTACCTCAATACTTTGTTTTTGTGCATATGGTTTAGTTGAGACATTTCACTTGCCATACATGACATTTTGACATAGACATTTGACATGGATATTTTGACATAGACATTTGACATGGATATTTGACATAGACATTTGACATGGTTTACATCTTGACATAAACACTTTGACATATTATTCAATACATTTGACAATTTGGTTAAACATAGACTTCTTACATTGGTTGGTTTGGTTTGATTAAGTGATTAAGTTAACGATGCGTGTGTAATATGATACAAGCATGGTGGATACGCCGCTGGTACTTCCTATATATAAGTGTTTGTATGGTATTACATGGCGTAGCGTTATTTGAATCATTTCAGTTTGAGACATAGAACATTTTTATACAAATAATATACTTTTCACAAGACATTGATTTACAAACAACTTATCTTATACAAACACATTTTTACATGGTTATTTATTTAACCTGACATTACTTATACATATCATCTGACCTTATTGTTTTCAAATGATTTACAAGACAAAGCAAAGTACGGGGTTCATGATTAAACATTTTCTTAAACTCAAGTCATGAATCCTATTTTCACAAAACCTATGTATCTCACAGGCATTTTTATGCTGACGTACCTATTTTCACATGTGTTTTCAGGTGCTTTTCCATAGGATGTTGATCATGATACTAGGGCGGACCTGTGCCTTAGAGACTTTAAAAGAAGATAGACTATGTTTAATTATGTTCTGAACTCCTTATTTCCTGTTTGAAACAATGTAACACCCTTGTTTAATAAATAAAATACACTTTGTGTGCCATGGTTATGAAACAATTAATTCTGTCGCGACACGCCCCGATGTTTCCGCCGCGATTTGTTGTTTTACGCGGTCGGGGTGTGACAGACCTCATGAATTTTCACCCAAATCTGCATTTTATTGACCTTTTTAATCAGTTTAGTGTTTGGACTCCACTCACTTAAAAAGAAAGGTTGAGATCTAATTATCCAAGGACCTCCATTTAGAACATCCATCATACCCTTATTATCAGCAAACTTGAAGAAAAAGAATCCATTCGCGTTCATCATAATTTTCTCCAGCCCAAACTTTTTCCAGTTATTTTTGACATAATATTCAACCACCGGGTATGCAATCCGATCTCCCAGAAAATATCCATAAAGCGTGTTTGCTAGCTTATCTTTCACCACTCGAATAGACTCCTTCGGCAGTACCACATCACAATCATCACGACAATCCGCGGTAGCAAGAGACCTGAAGTTAATCTTATTACCTGTAGCATTCATCACGGATTCAGCATAAGATAATGGTCTATTACCCTTTTCCTGTTCATTCTGAAACAATTCAGCCATGGATGGCGAGTCAGCATTCTTATGTTCATCGGATTGAACATCATTCTCAGTTACAGGGACAGTAATCTTGTTAAGCTCATCTATCACATTAAACTTAGCCGGCTCATACTTATCAGAAGAAACCGTACCCCTACGAGGCATTAAAGGTTTACCTTCAATGTCTATCACACGAGAAGCTAAACCCTGGCGTAAAGATCAAGTAAACGGCGGTTTAAATCTACCATCATGCACATCCCCCTCTGATTTCTTACGATCATCCATACTAGAATTAACACCTCTCTCAATCGACAAAACAGCAACTAACCATGCAAGTAGAAACCCCTCAAATCAGGCAAACCAAGGCACAGAAGACGGAAAAACCCTAATCCTTTAAACCCTAGAATCAGATCTCAACCCTTAATCGATTAACCTAGAGTGTCAATCTAGCTAAATTAGTCTCAGCTAACCGCAATCAACAACAACCAGGTTAATAAATCAGAGTATCAATAAGAATTACTAAGGCAGCGATTGAAGAAAACAAGAAAAAAACCCTAGTTTTGGATCGATCCCTAATGCTAACAAGTTTGTTATAGTGTTTCGAAAGAACAAAACACTAATCACAGACTGTTATGCATAAGATCACGAAGAAAAACAAAGGATTCATGATGAAGAACAAAGAAATCGCCTAAAGGAGAGAGAGTTTAGGGTTTTACTCTTACGTACATGATGAAGAACAAAGAAATAGCCTAAAAGAGAGTTTAGGGTTTCAATTATAAGATGGTGGAGTGGATTATGACATGTGTTGCGTCTGTTTCTTATTCCATTTGTGTCAATGGTGATGTTTATGGGTATTTCAGAGGTAGACGTGGGCTGAGGCAGGGTGATCCGTTATCTCCGTATTTGTTTACTCTTGTTATGGAGATTCTAACGTGTATTTTACAGCGGAATGCTAGGTTGGATTCGTCGTTCAGATTTCATAATAGATGTGAGAAACAACGAATTATAAACCTTTGCTTTGCAGATGACTTGTTCCTGTATTTAGAAATAGTCAGGTATAAGTTGATGGGTGCGAAATTGAAGAACACGGAAAGGGTACGCAAGATGCTTGGGGAATGGAGGATTACTAACGAAAGAGATAATGATGGAGGCTGATTAGTTTGTAGTCTTCTTTGGGTGTCTAGAATTTTTGTCTAGGTGGTTTCTTTGGCTGGTTGTTTATTTTTGTGTTTTTTATTTGCTTACTTTCATGGGGCATGTCTCATGATTGAACTAGTGTAGACTCTCTACACTACTTGTGTTTTGTTGGTTGTGAATATATAGAATCACCGGGGTAACCCTTTACCCAAAAAAAAGAGCATCCCTAACTTTCTTAACCGAAATGATATCCCTATGCACAAAGATGAAGAGATCATCCGCAAACGACACATTAATAATCCTCTGTTTAGTACAGTGAGCATGGAACTTGAAACCCGTAGCTGGAGTAGCACCCCGTTGCAGTAGTAACGAAAGAACTTCCATAACCAACGTGAACAAGTATGGCGACATAGGATCACCCTGTCGTAGCCCCCTTCTACCTTGGAAATACCCATGCAGATTACCATTAAGGCTTATAGAGTAAGTGACCGAAGTAACACACGCCATTATCCATGTAACCATCTTTGTATGTAATCCGAAACCACATAAAACACTCTCCAAGAAAGCCCAACTGACCGTATCATAAGCTTTTTGAATATCTATCTTGAAAGCACATCTAGCGGGGCCACGATCCAAATGATAATTATGCATTAATTCCTGAGTCAGGAGAATGTTATCCGAAATTTTCCTACCCGGAACAAAAGCCGATTGATTAATGTTAACCAAAGCACCCAAGCTACCTTTCAATCTATCCGTAATGATCTTGCTAATACATTTATACAAGACATTACAACACGAGATAGGTCGATAATCAAGAACCGAGTCAGGCGTTTCCACTTTAGGAACAAGAGCCAAAATCGTGTGATTAAGCTGCTTCAGAAGTTTACCATTATCAAAAAAATCTAAGACAGCATTAGAAACATCATTACCCACAATATCCCACGCATTCTTGAAAAAAGCCGATGTGTAACCATCAGGACCCGGGGCTTTATTTTCAGCAATACCGAACATGGCATTCTTCACTTCCTGACGGGTAACCTGACGAACCATGATACTGGCATCACTAGAACTCAACACATTTATATCCAGCTCCTCCATATTAATGGGCGAAACTTGATCCAAATGACCCAGGAAATTTTCGTAATGATGAACAAGAGCACCAGGCACATTATCACCTTCAAACCGATTTCCGGCTATATCCTGAATCGACTGGATTTTACCTCTAGCATTCCTGCATTTAATCGTGTTATGAAAAAAAGCCGTATTTGAATCACCAGCACACAACCACTCCACTTTAGACTTCTGCTTTAGGAAGCATTCTTCATCATAAGCCGCGATTTTAAAAAGATTAAGACACTCAGATTCCTTTTCCCTCAAGCCGACATCAAGCGGATTATCATCCACTAGCGTCTGAATATCATCCAGCTGCTTCCTAAGATCCAACACTCTATCATGCAGATTACCTTGTTTAAACAAGAGTTTACGCATTAACGGTTTCAGGTTTCGAAGCTTTTTTGCAACCGAGAACATTGTAAATCCTGGAACGTTTTTCGACCACTCCTGCTCCACAAACACCCTGAATTCTGGCTTAGACGTAATAAAATTTGCAAATTTAAATGGTTTCGGTTTCACCTTTGCCGATGTCAGCCACTTGAGAATGCAAGGAGTATGGTCCGAAATTCTAAAAGGATGATAGCACACAAAAGCCTCAGGAAACATCTCTAAAAACTTCAAGTTCCCCATGACACGATCAATCTTTTTTAACAAACCGATACCCTGCTTCGGTTTCTGGTTCCACGTATAATGCAACCCGTGGCCCTTAATATCTACCAGCTCTGAATATTGAACACAATCATGAAACTCTCTCATGCCAATAGAACTCGTAGACGGACCATATAAAGAATCTTCCACATGAAGAGCCGAATTGAAATCCCCCATAACTAGCCAAGGCTTATCATGACAAAGGCTTTTATGAATACACAGATTCTCCCATAAGCGTCTTCTCTCCTGATACGAATTCTTAGCATAGACAAACGAACAGAAAACAGCTTTATTATCAAGTTTAGGACGGATTTGTGTATGAATAACCTGGTCCTCCTGAGATAAAACCATGAGATCCACCACATCCGTATTCCATCCCAAAATGATTCTAGTACCTTGCTCACACAAATCACCATTCGACGTCCAAGCCCAATTACGAAAAACACACTTACACACCTTATCTAAATTTTTAACATCCACATGAGATTCTAGAATGGCACAAACAGTTAACCGATTTTCAGACACAAGCATACGAACCTCCTTTTGTTTCAGGGGTTGGTTCAAACCCCTTATATTCCACGAAGCTATACTATCCATTTAAACCAACCATACCGGGAGTGCTTGCCCCCTCAGAAGTTTGACGTTGTTCATGCCGCATAAAATCAGCCATTTCCGTAGGAACTGTTTCCACTACCTCTTCATCAGAACTCATAGATTTTCCACCATCCTTCTTCAAGTTTGGCCGTGTCTCATTATTATTACATGCATTACCATCTGTGACTTGTATATCATCCATAACTAGAGCCCCAAACGAGTTGCTGGTACTCACATTACCATCCACTTTGTTATCCGCTTGATCATTCTTAGTACCGGATGTACTCGGACCTTGTTTGTTTAATTTCGGCTTGTAGATAAACTTTGATTTTTGTTTCTTTTGCACAGCTCCTACCCTAGCCGCCTTCCTCTTATCCGTTATAAACCCTTCCTCATCAACAACCACATCACTCTTAGTTTGGTTATTATTGCATCCAGAAACCACTCATTCGGAATCCTGCAGGCTAGGATCGCTAAAGGATTCGAATTCAATCAAATACGGATGATTTAGGATTCTGGATACCACACAATCTGAATCCTGCAGGTTAGGATAGCTAAAGGATCCGATTTCAAACAAGTACGGCTGATTTAGGATCCGGATAACACCCGTACTGAATACTTCTGGTTAGGGTTACTTATTCATTTTTGAATTACTCTTTGTTTGGTTGCTATTGGATCCATAAACTACCCATTCTGAATCATGCAAGCTAGGGAAGTGTTTTGGTCAAAAATCAAGCTAAGATAATGCAACCAAACTTTCTGTTGTGAGGAGTGATGCTTGAATCAATGAACAATATGAAGGATCACTCAGAAATGTAATGAACAAGTGACACAATGATTTATACGAGGAAAAGCCCTTGATCAAGAGTTGATCTCCGGCATAAAAAACCTCGGGTGATGGAAACTACCGATCACCAACTCGAATTAAACAGAAAATGTATTACAACTTCGGATGATAGCGAGCTAGTTACAAGGATCACTAAGGTGTAATGTGCAAAAGAGAGTGTAATCGCCAAGTAAACTGTCAAGAGCTGATGAGAGCAGTTACGAGTGTGTGTGTTTAGCCAAAAATAGCTAAGTCTTCTAATATAGCTCGCTATCCCCTTTTAAATTTAGAAAATATCTAAAGTAACTAACTATCCGTATTTCGTGCAAGTCTTCCACGACCTCCATAACGTTCATTTCAGTCATGCACGTGCGGAATAAATAGAGAGCATGCTCCAGGAATATCGCCAAGACCAAGTCCAAGAACGTACTCCTGCAAAACAACATCATATTCAAAGCAGACAATCGTTAGTGCAAGGATCACTATGATGATCCATGATCCTGATCCTACAATACTTTCTGAGGATCACTAATTCAAACAGAATTGAGGATCCCTAAACCCGGCAGTAATTGAGGATCACGGATCTTTGGAAAATCATCCCCTAACAATTGCCCCCAAAATATAAGGAGTAAAGTGTAAATAAACGAGTTATATTTTCTCGTTCTTATCCGTAACAAATCAACGGATATATAGAATTTGAATCCTGACTAGCCGTTACCAACATGACGTCATTGAAGTGACTATCCTGCAAAATCATCATTATAAATTGAAGTTAGAGATAAGGGTTAGTGAGCATTTAAATTCGTGCGTTTCATCCTTTAAATCCTCATTCGAAGATCTGATCAGGTACTCCTCTTTCCTTTCTCTCTTCATATTCTTACTCTGTCTCTTCTTCTTCACCATCATTATGCCCAAGATGATGCTAAGATCTTCACCGGCTAAGGATCACAAAAAGGACAGTCCTTTGAAGAGCCAAGGGATCATCGAAGGTTCTGCAAAGAACGATGTTGTTTTACTGATCCGTAAATAGACAGGATCCGCCATTGTTTCCTGGCAAACTCCGTTTTCAAAGCTTTTGACCCCACCGTCTTGAGTGACTATGTTTCTGAAACCTGGGTAGCTTTTCCGGTCACCCCATTTACGATAGGATACTCGTATCCTTTTCCTGATTTCACCCAGTCTTTCTTCTCTCTCACCGGCATCTCCTATATTCAAGCGATGCCAATGATGTGGAGGGTCTTTTATACCCTTGAAAGAATCATTGAGCATGAAGGTATTGATTTGGGAATGTCGGAGTTAGCAGAAATGTATGATCTTGTGAGCCATGGATCTCATCGATATCTTTTCAAACACAAACCCGGTGAAGAACACCCTATCTTCAAAACCACTAAGAACGACACCAACTGGAAGAGGCGATTCTTCTTTGTCAGAAGGGACTCCATCCCTGACAGGAAGGATCTTCCAAGAAAATGGGTTACTCATGGTAGGATAGAGGATCCTTATAGAAGGATCATAGGATACCCTGTCTCCCTTGAGGATCACTAACATCCTTTTGTTTCTTTTATGCAGCTATTACTGTTTCACACATTATCACAACACCTGCAACGAAGGAAAGGCTTGCTGCTTTCCGTAGGCTTGATCCTGCAATAAGAACATTTCAAGCAAATACCCAGGATTCTCAAGAAGTATCCTCAGGCTCTGTTACAATGTCAAGTAAGTATCCCATTTTGTGCATAATTAAATGTTTAAATTAGAATGAAATAAGGATACTTATCTGTTTTGGATGTGTAGGTGCTGGAAAATCATCGAAGTCTGCTACTCGTTTCAGTGTCACCGATCTCACCACTGTTGGTCCCAGATCTGGAAGGAAGAAGGCTACTGCTAGCCCAAGTATCCCCAAGCCTACCACCTCCAAGGGAAAGAAGAGGAAAGCCTCTGAGGCTGACAATCTAGAAGGCTTGCCTCTAATCCGCCACCAGTTCCTTGAATACTTTGCTGAGGTAAGGATCATTGATGTAGCTTAATTATCCTGCCCACTTGAGGATCATGTGATCCTAAACTTTACATTGTCTTTTTTGCAGAAATTTGTTGAAATCGAGGACTACGTAGGCAATGTTGAAGAGGTTGAGCTAAAGTGTTTGGACCTCCAAAAGATCATGCTGGCCAAGGATCAGAAGATTGCCTCCATCGAAAACGATGTCAATCTGGTGAAGAGGGAACTTGTCCTGGCTCATATCACTGCTGATCAGGAGAAGAATGAGATCACAAATGATGCTAAAGTCTCCGCTACCATTGCTATGTACAAAACCCAGTTACAGATGGCCCAAGAAGCTCTGGATCCTGACTTTGACAAGAGCAACTAGGACATAGAGGGCTGGAAGGCTAGGTTGGCTGAGCTAGATGACGAAGAAGAGGCTGGTGAGGTCTTGGCAATCGAGGCGAGTGGAAGTGGAAAGGATCATGCTGATGCTGATGATGCTGGTGGTGATGCAGCCAAGGTTTGAGCTGCTGAAATAGGCGATGATGGATATTTCTAGATGTGGCCGGAGCCCATTTTTTTAGGACTTGGTATTGGTTTTTTGATTATGGTGTTTTGAAACAATCTTGGGTTGTATTTGAACAATAGTTTCTAGGGTTATGGATCATGGATCCAAAGACAATAGGTAGGATAATGGGTGGTGGATGGATCCTCTGTTTGGGGGATGAAGCCACTCGTTATCCTGCCATCTTTTATTTCCTGCACTTGAAAGACCTATTAACAATGGACACCCTTTACATACCCCAGCGGACGGGCCACGTATTGCTGGTAGATGCTTGGGGTAGGTAATTTTGACAACCTTGAAGGGTTTAACTATGGATGAATAAATAAAATCTTTAACTTTTGGCTATCTTGTATTGTTATCCTTATGAGTACTTTACTTTTCAATTGTTGTGATATACATTTTGTCTGAATTTATTAAGTAAAGAAGAAAATATCCTCAAAAAGTTTAGGATATGATCAAGGATCACATATCCTATAGTCGACAAGTTCTGAAAAGTAGTGTAGTTTAAGGATCATAAGTTCAGTTGTCAAAGGATAAGGGTCAATTAGATAAATAATGAATAAAGTCAAAGTAATTAAGGGTCATACATGAGAATCCAAGTTAGGATCCTAATCTTTAACACTAATAACCAGGATAACCAAAAGACAAACCTTAGAAGGTAAGGATCAAGGATCCTTGGTCGTTTAGCTTCAAAAACCTGAAATAGGATACAACTTAGGGCTAAGCCAATATAAGATAAAAGTTAGTAACTGGGGACAAGCCCAACAATTCTGGGGACAAGCCCAATATACTGGGGACAAGCCCAAAGGATAACTGGGGACAAGCCCAAAGGATCGTGTGTAAACTGAAGTATGGCCCTTACTGGCGACTATCCAAACTTAGTGACATGAAAATGCCAAAACCTTAGCTAACATGAAAACGTTAGAAACCTTAGGAACGGATGTATGGTACGTCTACCATTATACATAGGATCCTGAATATAGCCAGTACAATGAAATTGTCAGCCCCTATAGCGAGTACTGGTCCCATTGCCATGAACTATACCAGGATCATCGTGCGCTACTGGCGAAACTGGGGACAGGCCCAAACTGGGGTCAAGCCCAAATAACTGGGGTCAAGCCCAAATAACTGGGGTCAAGCCCAAATAACTGGATACTTCTGTGGATACTCAATCCTTTGTCAAGGATACCTGAACCTTCAAAACTCTTTTTTTTTTGGGTAAAGGGTTAGCCTGGTGATTCTATTATAGACAACCGCCAAATAAGAACAAGTAGTGAGGATGAGTTCCCCACTAGTTCATATACAGGACATGCCCCATATATGTAAGCAAAAAGCAAACAAACCAACATACCACCTTAATCTAGCCTAGTACAATCATGATAATGACTAACTAGTAGACAAACGAAAAAAAAACAAACAACGACGTCAACCGCCATCATCAAAAATGAAATTGCTACCAACCGGCAGCCCCTTAGCATGAAACAGAAGCCACCTATCCATTGAACAACTTTATGTGAGAGGTGCTTGCCCCTGTACTGGAAGACGTAGGATGAGTACCCGATGTCATAAACTCATTCGTTTCATCATATACAACCTCTACCTCGTCATCGTCAGACTCCTCATTTAGCTCACGACCCCCTTTATGTCTCCCCTGGAAGGAACCCCCATTCCTCCCAACGAACCCAAGAGCACTAAACGAATTGTGTGTTTGAACCTTGGATGAACTAGTGCACCGCGCATTCACGTAGGAAGAACTCACTGCCTTTTTCTTTTTATCCACAGGTCTATATTCAAACTTTGGCTTTTGATTGTTACCTTGAAAACCGTTCTTCTTTACATTCTTCTTTGTCTTGACTTCCGTATAACCATCCTCATCTACTTTCGGACTGTTTGTAGGAGGTTTCACTGTCGATCGAATGCATTTTGGACACTCCTCTGAATCATGCCCAAATACACAACAGTGGGCACATCTCGGGGGTTTCCATTCATATTCCACACGAATAGTCTCGTTGACATACTTGTTCTCATCCAACTCAGGAATAGCCATGGTTAGGACCTCTTTAAATTCATGTTCGGCAGAGATATCAATGAGGGCCCTAGCATAGTTGCTTCGTCCCCAAGCCTCGTTGCACATATCAATAGTATACGAATCCAACCGCAACGGAGAACCAATTTTAGACGCCAACATGCTTAACCCATCATCAGTATACGCCGCTAGAGGAACCTCATGCAATTTCACCCAAACTGCAACCTTTTTAATATCTTCTTTTTTAAGAGTGTTCGTAGGGGACCAAGTGTTGAGAAAAATAGGTTTGTTCCGAATCAGCCAAGGTCCCCCTTCAAGCACATCAGTCATACCCTTTCTGTCTTCAAACTTGAAGAAGAAAAACCCATTTGAATTCATCATAGTTTTTTGTAGTCCATATTTTTTCCAATTTGTTCGCACAAAATAATCAACAACCGGATAAGCAATTCTATCCCCCAAGAAGTACCCATAAAGAGTATTAGCTAACCTGTTGTTAACCTCACGAACGGACTCAATTGGTAACACAACATCCACTCCATCCAATGAAACATCTGATTTTAAAGATCGAAAGTTGATTTTTGGAGCTTGATCAGCCAGTTCATTGGCATTTCTAACTATACCATCACCATTCTGATTCTGATTTGAACCAAGACCCATGTTAACATCACCTTGCTCAGCTTGATCATTTGAGACCACACTAGCATAAGATTGATGTTGCAAATGACTTCCCGGAATCTGATCTTGAATTGGAGAATCAGGATACACATCATTTAGCGGAAGGACAAAAGCTACCTTCCGTTTATCAACAACCTTAGCGTAACTATGAATAGGAGAATCAGAACGACCAGCATGAAGCACATCATTTAACGGTAGCAAAAATCTTACCTTCTTCGGAGAATCAGAAAACCTAGGCGCCATACGTAGAGCTTGTCTTGGCTCGTAAGGCTTTCCGTCAATGTTCTTAATCTTCGTAGCGAAGACATTTTCGTTGTCGGCACCGTTTCCATCCATGAATCAGAAACACGAGACACAAAAGTTTAAAACCGAACGCCAATCACACAGCGACCGAAAGGGTTTGAAATTGCAGAAACCTTAATACAAATCGGACAGCCGAACATGTACTAAGAACCCACCCTTTAAACCCCGTGATCTGAATCAGCCAATCGGAAAACAAAAGAAACCGAAACCCTAGAAAACGTAAACCCTAATCTGATTTCAATTGGATAGAAACGAAGGAGCAATTCAGGATTCCTTACCAGTAAAGAATCGAACACCCTAGTTGCTAAGCAAAATCAATCAAGACCAGGATTGGATTGAAGAAAAACTAGGGTTTCACAATTTTCCCAAAATCGCCCAGAGCACTCTCATCCTGAACCTTCAAAACTCAGAATCAAGTGAAAGGAGGATAAAGGATACAGGATCCTTATCCTTATATAAGATAATTAAAGAATGAAATAACTTGAGATTAGATTATTACCAGAATGAGGATCATCTGTCCTGTAAGGATCTTTCAAGGATACTTGTCAGGTAAGGATCAAGGATCCTTATTACATGAAGTATTTCTTCAAGTGGACAACATTCCAAGCTCTTGGTAGCAAATCACCTTCCATTGTTAGCAATCGATATGCCCCCTTTCCTGCTTCAGCTTCGATCAAGTAAGGGCCTTCCCACTTTGGTGCTAACTTCCCATCAGCAGGATTGGTGGTATTCTGAAATGCTTTCCTTAATACCATATCACCAACTTGGAATTTCCTGATCCTGACATTCTTGTTGTAAGCTCCAGCCATCCTTTGTTGATAACTGGCCATCCTTATCCTTGCCAAATCCCTGAGTTCTTCTATAGTATCCAAGTCTTGAACCAAGTTTTCAGCATTTTCTTCAGGATCACGAATGCTTGTTCTTGCAGTAGGAACCACCATCTCTGTAGGGATCACTGATTCTGCTCCAAATACCAAAGAGAATGGAGTTTGGCTAGTAGCATTCTTGGGAGTTGTCCTATCAGCCCAAAGTACATAAGGTAGTTCTTCTGCCCATTTTCCTTTCTTGGATCCAAGCTTTTTCTTCAAATTGTTGATGATGATCTTGTTGGATGATTCTGCTTGACCATTAGCTTGTGGGTGGACTGGTGTTGATGTTATCATCTTAATCCCCCTGCTGTCACAAAAGTTAGTAGTTCTACTCCCAATAAATTGGGATCCATTATCACAAACAATTTCAGAAGGGATACCAAATCTAGTAATAATGTTTCTTTTAATAAAGGTTATAACTTCCTTTTCTCTGACTTGAGCAAAGGCTTCAGCCTCTATCCACTTGGAGAAGTAATCAGTCATAGCAAGCATGAATACTTTTCCACCAGGTGCCTTAGGAAGCTTACCAACTATATCCATTCCCCATCTCATAAATGGCCATGAAGAGGATATAGGATGCAGAAGCTCTGCTGGTTGATGAAGGATATTACTATGTCTCTGACAAGGATCACACTTCTTGGCATATTCCACATCATCCTTCTTCATAGTAGGCCAATAGTATACTGTCCTCAGGATCCTTGAGAATAATGCCCTGCCCCCAGTGTGGTTTCCACAATCTCCTTCATGGAAATCCTTTAGGACTTCTTGGATTTCAGGATCCTCAATGCATCTTAGATATGGTCCTGCAAGAGATCGTTTATACAACATATTATTCAATATTGTAAATTGAGATACCTTGATTTTGAAAGCCCTAGGGTTTTCTCCTGTAGGAATCTCTCCGTGTAGAATATATCTCATTATTGGGAGGATCCATGATCCTGAATGGGATTGTGTATCATCAGTAGGGACAATAGCAAAATCCTCTCCTATCTCCATGGCTACATGATCCTCAATAGCAGGATTCAGGATATGGATAATAGGGATCTTTATATCCTCCAGGATCTTCAAGGATGATCCTAGATTAGCTAATGCATCAGCCTCTGCATTCTCTCCCCTTGGTACCTGTGTCAAACTAAAGGAAACAAAAGAGAGTGCCAATTCTTTGACTATCTCTAAATATTTGATTAGCTTTTCACCTTTAACAGCATAAGATCCATTAAAGTGATTAGTAATTAATAGTGAATCTACATGTACCTCAAGATACCTGATCCTCATATGCTTAGCAATTTGCAAACCAGCTATCAAGGCTTCATATTCAGCCTCATTGTTGGTAGTTTGAAATTCACAAGCTATGGAATGGGGTATTATGTCCCCCTGTGGCGATTTTAGTAGTATTCCAAGCCCTGTTCCTTTGACATTAGAAGCACCATCAGTGAAGAGTATCCAAGGATCCTTAGTTTCTTCTAGCTGTTGGACCTCTAACTCAGCTTCCTTTTGCAAGTCACTACTAAAATCTGCCACAAAGTCAGCTAAGGCTTGGGATTTGATGGCAGTCCTTGGTTCATATCTTATGTCATAAGCACTAAGCTTCACTGCCCACTTAGTCATCCTTCCTGACATTTCAGGTTTCCTGAGAACATTCTTAATTGGGAAATTAGTTTTAACAATAATGGCATGAGTTTCAAAATAATGTCTTAATTTAGTAGATGCCATAATTAATGCAAGGATAAGTTTCTCTAAGTGTGAATACCTGGATTCAGAATCAAGTAAACTCTTACTTACATAATAAACAGGATGTTGTGTACCTTCGTGATCCTTAACAAGGACCGCACTTACTGCTTTTCAGGATACTGCTAAGTATAAGGATAATATATCCCCCTTTTCTGGTTTCATCAAGGCGGGGGCTGAGGATAGGTAATCCTTAAGATCTTTGAGGGCACTTTCATGCTTCTCAGTCCATTCAAATTTCTTGTTCTTCCTCAGGATGTCATAGAATTCCTTGCACTTTTCTGAGTATTTGGATATGAACCTGTTCAAGGCTGCGATCCTGCCTGTTAATCTTTGCACATCCTTGGCATTGGCAGGAGATTTGATATTCACAATAGCCTTAATCTGCTCTGGACTTGCTTCAATGCCCCTCTTTGTCACCATATAGCCTAAGAATTTACCTGCTTTAACACCAAAATGACACTTGGAAGGATTCAGTTTCATATTAAATTTATCAAGGATAAGTTTAATAATAATGGCATGACCACCATGTCATCTATTGAATGCTTCCTCCAAGTCTTTAAGGTGATCCTCAGCTTTCTTGGACTTAACCACCATGTCATCTATATAGACTTCCATAGTGTGTCCAATTAGTTCCTTGAACATCATATTGACTAGCCTTTGATAAGTAGCACCTGCATTCCTTAGTCCAAACGGCATAGCAATATAACAATATATACCAGTTGGGGTCATAAAGGCTGTATCCTCTTGATCAGATGGTTCCATCTGAATTTGTTGAAATCCAGATGAAGCATCCATAAAAGTCAACAACTCATGACCCGCGGTAGCATCCACCATGGAGTCAATGTGGGGTAATGGGAAAGGATCCTTGGGAGATGCCTTGTTTAAATCAGTAAAATCGACACATACCCTCCACTTTCCATTTTTCTTTTGAACAACAACCACATTGGCTAACCATCTTGGATACTTAACCTCTCTTATCATACCTGCACGAAGTAGTTTATCTACCTCTTCCTGGATAATAGCATTCCTTTCAGGTGCAAACTTCCTCCTCTTTTGGTGAATTGGCTTGAATGACCTGTCAATGCCAAGTTTATGAGTAATTATATCTTTAGATATACCTATCATATCCTCATGTTTCCAGGCAAAGGTAGTTTTCCTTCCTTTAAGGAAGGATACTTGTGACACCTGGGTCACTGCGACCATCAAACAAATACCAAACCAATGAAATATTGTATTTCATACTTGAACTGTAACAGACATTCCGGAACATGACCATGAGTTAAACATACCATAAATGTCCTTTACATAGCTTAGAAATAGGCTTTGAGGGGTTCGGTGTGCTAAAATAAACTTTTGGGTCATTTAAGGACTAAAGCGTCAAAAAGTGCACAAGTTTGCACTTTCGCGCATAACTTACGTTTTGAATACATCCGGACATCCAAAAATTTATGTAAGCACTAAAATATTTTATTTTAGTGTTTGGCATAAGAAAAATCCATTCGTCGCGCAATTTGGACCGTTTTTGGGTCCGTTACGACTTCCGTCGTAATTAACCGAACAACGCAATCGTACGGCCAAACGAACCGACATCCGAGATATTTTTGAGCACATTTTAAGTTCCCTATACTTTAACTTCATTTTAGAGCTTTGAAATGGGGTTAACGGGGCTTAAACGTGTCAAAAATGCATCAAATAGCAAGTTTGGAGCTTCAGGGGCCTGTTCTGCCATTTTTGAAAGTATCAGACCTGCAAGGTCCTTACGGACCGTAAGGTTCTAAGTCTTACGGTCCGTATGCAGGGGTCAGACAGCAGAAACTTGTTTAAACAGCTGTTACACTCTCCTAATCCCTTTTGCACTTGCCTCTTCAGGATAATGAGGGGCCAATTTGGTGTTCCATGGGTATTTCAACAAGTGTATGGTCAAGATCAAAGCATGTTATTCGAACGATCCTAACTGTCTTGCATATCCTATAAATACCCAACCCCCCCTTCCTTGCAAAACCCACAAAATCTGATCTAAAAGCTCTAAGTTGAAGCCATTGCTTCATACCTGAGCTACTTGGATCAAGATTAGCTTGCGGGGACCCTTTGTAAGTGTTCCTTCGTTCTTTTATCGCTTTTCGAGTCCGAAAGTCAAACTATGTTTGACTTTCTGCATTGACCAGTTTATGGTCAACGCGAAGTTCGTTTGAACTTCCTAACGTGAGCGTGATCACGATGGTTATAGTCTCTAGTGACTATACCTACTGATTACCACGTTATCTAGACTCAGTGACGAGTCGTAGTTTCGGCCAAAATGCGTGTTATTGCGTATTTTGTAACCAAACTACTTATAGGTATCAAAACAGTTTGTTTTGATACCAAACCTGTTTTCTAAACTTAGGTAAGCATGTTTTAACATGCTTAGCTCGTCACTTTTAGTTTAGTGCTTATATAGGGTCGTAAGGTAAGCGATCTAAACAATCGCTTATACTTTCGAACCCGACCCGTTTGGTCGATCATTAGGATCCGACCAAACACATTAGGTGACCATAGTTGTATAGGGAATAACCTTCCAAGGTTATACCTTATGGCCACATCGTTTGAGTAGTTGTATGATAGGTAGTATATATGCCTTAGGCAAATTACCAAAATGCCCTTTGAACGCCAAAAATCATTTTAAGCATATGTAACATAACTTTTGGTATCTAAACCGATTTGGTAACAATATTAGACATGTTAAGGCATATTTTACTTATCATAGGACTAGTTAGGCATTCCGAACGCGTTTTACGCGAACGACGCGTTAAAGTAGCATAAGCTACCTAAACGGGTCGTAATGGGTCGTAAGCACTTAGGTTAGGTTTCAGTTTAGTATGTAGGCTTTGTTAAACCATGTTACACGAGTCTCCATACTCGTTTGGTTTACGAACCCTCATTCTATCTGATCCTCCGATTTAGGTCCGGTATATTAATGTAGTTACCTATATTAGGTACCGTTTGATTCCGTGATCTTCTAGCATTGCTTGGTGGTTATCCTAGGACTATTGAGCAATCTCAAGTGAGTACATAGACCCCTCTTTTACTGTTTTTCAAACATTTTGGGGTGAAACACATGTGCCTACTTGTTACTTTCGTGCTTTTCATGTTTTCATATCATATGCTTGTTATGTTCAATAGTACACTTATAGTACATGATTTCATTGTGTTTTTGCTATGTATGTCCTTTGTTGCATACTTAGTACATTGTTTTACATTACATTTTATGCTATGTATGTCCATTGTGTGCATACTTAGTACATTGTTTTACATTACATTTTATGCTATGTATGTCCATTGTGTGCATATTTAGTACATTTGTTATTCATCACATGCTTACATTTTGGTATGACATTTGGTTTGTTCAAATGGGACAATATACATTCATTAACATTTGCTACGCCGTTCGTTAGTAGGTAGTGGTACCATTGGACTTGACAACTCCCATTCCTGAACCCTAGGTTTGTTTGGGTGGAAGGAATGACCGAATTCGATAAACATAACACAGATAGACCTTTAAATTCGTTTAGGGGTCTATCACCACAGTCACAAGGCTTGGATGTATGCATTTCACAACACCGCATAGATGTTTATATCAGTATAGCATGCATTTGTTCCACAAAACATAACTTTGATTTAAACCATGTTTTACTTCAATACCTTGTTTTTGTGCATTTTACATATGGTTTAGTTGACATATTTCACCTACCATACATGATATTTTGATATACACAATTCATGATTTACATTAGACATAAACATTTTGACATTGATATACACAATTCATGATTTACATTAGACATAAACATTTTGACATTGATATACACAATCCATGATTTACATTAGACATAAACATTTTGACATTGATATACACAATTCATGATTTACATTAGACATAAACATTTTGACATGGTTTTTACACAAACATTTTGACATTTGATTATACCTAAACATTTTACTTTGGTGGTTTGGTTTGAGTAAGTGATTTAAGTAGCGAGGCGTGTGTAATATGATACAAGCATGGTGGATACGCCGCTGGGACTTCCTATATATAAGTGCTTGTATGGTATTACATATCGTAGCGTTATTTGAATCATTTCAATTTAGACATATAACATTTTATACAAATAACATACTTTTTACAATACATTGTTTTATAAACAACTTATCTGATATAAACTCATTTTACTTGGTTATTTACTTAACCATGTATTATTCTTTTATACATATATATCATTTGGTTTATTTATCACTTTTCAAATAATTTACAAGACAAAGCAAATTACAAGGTTCATGACTAAACATTTTCTTAAACATAAGTCATGAATTCTATTTTCACAAAACATATGTATCTCACAGGCATTTTTATGCTGACGTACCTATTTTCACATGTGTTTCAGGATATGATGCATAGGATTTATCAAGATACACTTAGGCGGACTTGGGCCTTAGTGACAATAAAAGATGCAAGACTAGTTATTTATGTTATATTTCCTTGATTGTCAAGACATTGTAACTCTTTTAATCAATAAAACAATATTTCAATTTCCATGTGTTATGAAACAATGATTCTGTTACAACACTCCCCGACGTTTCCGCCACGTTTTGTTGTTTTACATGGTCGGGGTGTGACAATACTAGCTCCTGTTCAATGTCGCTAAGGATCCCTGATCCTATGAAGATCTTGGATTCAGGATCATCAGGATCCATGAGAATTTCTTTCACATCCTGCTCTCTTGCCTCCAAGACATCTCTTGAAGGATACTTTAAGTGCTATTGCTCCCTTGGTCTTGAGGCCGGCTTCATTGATGAGGTATAGCAATTCTTAGCTTCTTGTTGATCACTCTCAATTTTCACCACTCCCCATGGACTAGGAAGCTTTACGCATTGGTGATATGTGGATGAGACTGCCTTCATGTCATGTATCCACGGCCTGCCAAGGATAACATTACAACATGATAAGCAATCTATAACACAAAACTTTTGATAAGAATGGAGTCCTTCAATATAGATAGGGAGTTTGATGTCCCCCAATGTGTTCTTGGTTTCTCCACTGAATCCCACAAGGACTGAGGATCTTGAGACAATACCAGACTCCGGGATATTCATCTTCTTGAGGACATCAAGCTGGATGATGTTTACTGAGCTTCCTCCATCTATCAGGATCCTGCGGACAAAATGTAACAAGACCATCGTGATGAGGATCCTGAACATCAAGACGATCATCCTCATCAAAAGTTATAATCTTATCCTGGGTGACAGTTGAGGTCCGGATGGGTCTGTCTCCATTATCCATCTTGGTTTCCTTGGCATGCCTTTTGGCTGCTGAAAAGGAAGTACCACAAATGTCTGATCCACCGGATATGAAGTTTATCACTTGTGCATCTGCTTGAGGAGCAGGAGCCCTTTCCTGGGTCCTTTCAGGATCCTGGATCCTTGACTTCTTTCGTCCCAAAAGCTCCTTTAAATGCCCCTTGCTTAACAAATAACCAATTTCCTTTCTAAGTGCAATACACTCTTCAGTGAGATGCCCAAAATCCTCATGATATGCACACCACTTAGACTTATCCTTTGTAGCAGCTGGTTTGTCACTCTTCCTTGGCCACCTAGCTTTCTCACCTAGATTCTGCATTGCAAGAATTAGTTCATTGTTATCAACAGAAAAACAGTATTCAGAAATTGGAGGATAATCCTCATCATCCTCTTCCTGTTCTGCCATTTTTGAAAGTATCAGACCTGCAAGGTCCTTACGGACCGTAAGGTTCTAAGTCTTACGGTCCGTAAGCAGGGATCAGACAGCAGAAACTTGTTTAAACAGTTGTTACACTCTCCTAATCCCTTTTGCACTTGCCTCTTCAGGATAATGAGGGGCCAATTTGGTGTTCCATGGGTATTTCAACAAGTGTATGGTCAAGATCAAAGCACGTTATTCGATTAACGATCCTAACGGTCTTGCATATCCTATAAATACCCAACCCCCCCTTCCTTGCAAAACCCACAAAATCTGATCTAAAAGCTCTAAGTTGAAGCCATTGCTTCATACCTGAGCTACTTGGATCAAGATTAGCTTGCGGGGACCCTTTGTAAGTGTTCCTTCGTTCTTTTATCGCTTTTCGAGTCCGAAAGTCAAACTATGTTTGACTTTCTGCATTGACCAGTTTATGGTCAACGCGAAGTTCGTTTGAACTTCCTAACGTGAGCGTGATCACGATGGTTATAGTCCCTAGTGACTATACCTACTGATTACCATGTTATCTAGACTCAGTGACGAGTCGTAGTGTCACACCCTCAAAATCCACACGCGGAGTATTACCGCAAGGCATGTGACGACCAGGATCTTAGCCACTAATTATTTTGAACGGATTAGTTATTGTTTAAACATTAGCATAATTAGTGACCTAATTTAAAATTTCATAAACCATGGTTCTAGTTTGCAGCGGAAGGGAAAGTAGAACATATCGTAATTTAAAACCACAAGTTTGTTATCATGAAACTTACAAACCACGCGCTCCATCCGATTGCAACGTCCGTCCTAAACTGTATCGAGTAACCTGCAAAGCATGCAGTAGAGTGTCAACATAACGTTGGCGAGTTCACGTGTTTGTAGTTTTTCAGTTTTAATTCCAAAAACTTGTTTTAACCAGTTAATTTATCCGTTTATACATGCCATGGGGAGCTACCCCATAAGTGAGCGACTAAACTGTTTTTCCAATACCGAATACTTACTTAACCGTACGTTTCCGCAGTGCCCCGTTTGTCAATGTTCTATCATCATTGACGGTTTGCCTGAGTCTATTATTAGTTCACGCCCGTTCCCAGTAACAAGGGTCGGTGTGAGGCTGGTCGAACCTAAATAGCGCTATCAACTAATAACCCGTTCGCATGGCCCCGGCGATTAATCGGTATTAAGTAGTAGGGACTTGAGTGATAGAGTTTCGTTTAGTGTTGCTCGTTGCATTTCCGTACAAACAGTAATTAACCAAGAGTCCCGCATAAGGGGAGAAAAGTAGTTTGTATCCCCCACAAGGGGATAGCGTTGTTACCCGTATCCCACACAAGGAGATAGAAATACCGTATCCCGCACAAGGAGATAGTAAGCGATCCCAAACCAGGAAAAGTGTTTCATTCCGTTTCCCAACCACCGGGAACGCATGCTTTAAGTAAAAAGTAGTGAACTCACCTTTGCTTTGCTCGGTTGACAATTTACTTGTGTTATGTTGGTCAACCATACCCTATTATGGTTATTAATATTAGTTAGGTTCGTATGCAAGTAATGTCACGCATAATCCTACACGTACATAGCACGTAAGTCATACTAGCATATACGTTATTGGGCCTATACTAGCATATAAACAGTAAAATAGCAACAGTTAAACATTAACAGTGGCACACAGTCCAAAACATCAGTTTGTGCAGCCCAATAAATAAGCAAGGAAGCCCAGTCGAAACCGGGTGGTCTCGACTCGAGACTATGAGGTCTTGAGTCGCAACCCAGCGTTTTTGAGTCGCAACCGCAGATCTCGAATAGTGCATATTTGAGTCGCAACCGTAGAGGTCTCGAGTCCCGTCTCGAGTCGAGATCAGGAGATCTCGGGTCGCAACTGTGCTGGTCTCGACTTTTGGGGCGCCTTGCCTGGTTTCGAGTGGTCACTAAATGGTCTCGAGTCGCAACCTCACGGTCTCGACCCGCAACCTCACGGTCTCGACCCGCAACCACTGATGTATGCACAAGTGGGAGCCCTCTAGAACATTCTCCCACTTTTGTACTATCCAATCAGATTTTATTAACATGTTCCATATACCATACACTCCTAAATTCAGATCAAACCAACATATTTCGAATATTTGCATATCATTCAAACTGTTCTTCACCAGTGTTTTTGTCATTCATCGAAACAGGTTCAACCATTTGATTATACGAATCATCATAACACCTATCCTCCTAGCAGATTTAACCTTAGTACATCACAATACCATCTATCTGTTTTATCCGTGCAAACAATCAGGAGCATACATAATCAATTGCCATATGAATTATCACAAGTACCAACTTTATTTGCCCTACTCAAGTCATAGCAACAAGACGTAACACTCGGTTTATAATCAAAACTCCTCAAAACATCAAGACAGTTAACAATATATCTCCTTTTTTTTTGAATCCATATACAAACAGTGGGTGCCTAAATTACTAAAATATTAATTGTTAATCACATAAGAACAGTTAAACTCATATGAACAAGGAGATGAACCACAAAAATGCAAACAATAATCAACTACTAACATATCAACAGTTTATTATGTCATCCTTAAAAATCATCATTTAACACAAATCATTTCCAAAAATCCATCAGTTTGTTTGCAAAAATCCATTTTCTAACAGAACGGTTTCTAACAATCATGTACAAAAGCATAGAGCTAAAAATCACCACACAATCTTTGAATAAACAAATAACTGACCGAGAGATTTGTAAGACAAGAGGAGTGTGTGTGTGTTGCTGTCATGGGGGTCCTGCCACCACCCGTTTCCTTGCAGCGCCGCTGCCACTGTTTCCCAGACCCATCATCATTCATCATCCTCGACCCTCATCATCTTCATCCGTAACCCTCTTCGTCGTTCCTTCTCAAACAACCACCGTCGCCGCCACTCAAACAGAACCACCACGCTGTTGATTCAGGTCCGAACCTCTGTGACCACCAATTAACACCCGTGTCTGTCTCCGACACTACCGGACATCAGCGAGTGTCCGCCGTCGATCACCGAACTCTGTTTGTCTTTCTCTTTCCTTTACTTCGGTCTCTCTCTCTCTAAAACTGACTTCAATAAAAAGACAGGGTGTGTGGAATCGAGACAAGGATGAAAGGGGTTTAGATTGTGTTCAAGAAAAGGGTGTGTGTCGTGTGGCCTGAGATGTCGCCGGAGTTCGTTGCCGGTTGGAGTGAATCTCCGATGATTGGAGATTAGAGAGAGGAATTGGGGAAGAAGGGCAGGGTGTGGGTATGCGGCTGGGTTTCTAATAGGGTTTTAGGGTTTTAAGCAAGAATGAGGGAGGTGGGGGTTTAAGTTTATTTTATAGGGTAGGGTTTTAGGTTAATTGGGTTGGGCCCATGTGCGTGAACCCGCTAAACGATTAGGCGTCTCGCTCAACAGACTGATCTGGGTTTATTTAAGTAATTTAAGTGAATGAACCTCCCGTCGCGGATTATTATTGTTTCATAAACAATAATAACAATAATAATAATAATAATGATATTAATAAATACGCGTGTTACTAAAATGCCCTTCTCTCGACAACGAGAGTACGGGTTGTCACATTCTCCCCATGTTACCGGAATTTCGTCCTCGAAATTTAGGCAAAGGTTACACGATGCGCTCTATATGTATACATAGATTCCATTACTATACTTAGATACAAGCAGTTTCGCGAAAGTCCACAAAACGAACATGTAAACCACATGGCACATAAAATCTCATGGCACGAAAATCACGTAGCACAAAATCCACAGAGTTCGTACGTATTTCACTTAGTATAGAATTTCACAAAATTACTTATAGCATCCAAGAAACGTACAGGAAAACCCAAGGTGTCACATTATCCCCAGGTTCAAGAAATTTCGTCCCGAAATTTAGCACGCAGCTACTGACAAGCTAGTGTGTTTAAACGTTTTCGTGGGTAGTCACATCATCCCCTTGTTGGCTTGAAATTTCTTCCCGAAATTTCAGTTGTAGCTTCAGTGCTGGAAGTAATGTTTGTAGACAACTGGGGATACGTGTGCATTAGCTGGTTTTCCCGTTCCCAGGTAAACTCTGGGCCACGGCGTGAGTTCCAACGAACTCGGTCTGTTGGTTACACTATGCTAGAGGGTTTTAATTTCTTGATCCTTGATCTCAACCGGTTCCTCAACGAAGCGTAGTTTGTTGTTGATCATGAGTTCCTAAAAGAACAACGAATGTTTCATCTGACAGACACTTCTACAGATTAGGCACGTGAAAGGCGTTGTGTATCGCATTCAGCTTTTCAGGCAGGTTAGTCTATAAGCAACCTTACCGATCTTATCGGTAATTTTGAATGGTCCGACGTATGGTGGATAGCTTGCCCCGTTTGGCCAAAACGCACCACACCCATTCAGGGTGAAACTTTAAGTAGAATCCTGTCTCCGACTAGGAATTCTAGAGGTTTCCTATGCTTATCCGCGTAGTCTTTCAGACGGTCTGGAGCTGCCGCCATGCGTTGTCTGTTCTGGGCAATTCTACCCGTTGTGTCAAGTGCAAGTTCTGGGCCGGTAATTTGGCTTCCGCCCAATCACAGAGGTGACCGGCATCTGCATCCGTGCAATGCCTCAAATGGTGCTGCCTGAATGCTAGTGCGGTAGCAGCTGTTGGAAGAGAATTCTACAAAAGGGAAGTGTCACTCGTATCCAAGGTCAATAACACGTGTTCTTATCATGCCTTTGGGTGTTTGGATGGTGCATTTGGCCTGACCATCAGTTTGCGGGCGATAAGCAGTGCTCATGCCTAACTGTGAGCCGAAGGTCCTTGTTCACAGCCAGTGACGAATCGGGTGCAAAACATGGGTTTCGATCAAAAGTGATAGAAGTTGGCACTCCGTGCCCCGCAACTACTCCTATCAAGTAGATGGTTGTAGGTTCGAAAACTTGTCGGTTTCTTTGGTCGCGCGCCGTTATTAGCAGACATTTCATCAATACTTTGGACAGGATAGAATAAGATAGAAGCACCTCGTAGAATATCTTTCAATTGCTGGAGTTGCAGATTATTGGGCATCTCCCTAATGTCAGGTGATACTCTTTCGAGTCAAAATCGTGAGGGGTTGCGTATACGGTCGAGAAACCGCGTTGCGACGTTAAAAGTCGCGCGTTGAAAACTTAGCGCAAGGCGGTTTTGCGTCGTAGAAGTACCAGGGTAGAGCGTAGGAGTCGTCCTGATTTCCACTGGTTTTCGGAATAGGTTCGGGCGTCGTCGAAAGAAACAAGTGTCAAATTTTGACAGGATGGAATAAATTCGTGTGTCGTAACTAGGTTTTGATCGTATTGGGTTTGAAGGACAGTGCTTGCGATACCCTTTTAGTCCTGGGGTATCTTTGGCTTGTTACTCCAACGAATAACATTTGTAGAAAGTAATTTGTCCAAACGGGGATTTGTGCAGAATAGAATAGGATAAGAATCGGGGAATTCATAACACGAGTGGCGAGATAATGCAAGAAGGGTAGAAGTAGTGTTGTAGTAGGGTTTGAAGGATTTGGGTTTCAGTATTCTTTTCTTGTTCGTTGGTTTTTGGTGTGTGTTGTTTTCTCGTGCATGTTTGTTTAATTCTGTGTTTATGGAGAGAGGTGGTGAAGCTGATTTGTCTGATCGTCCAAAACATGATGGTAGATTGTTGCATGATCGTGGGAAACCTCCTAACATAAGTATGGGTTTAGCTAATAGAGTGGTCAACATCGACGGTAATACTTATTTCCCTCGTAGGGGTACTATTTCGAATCCACAATCTGAACCAAGGAATATCAATGTTATTGATGAATTGGTTAAGGTTACAGAGCCGGTTATCAATATTTTTAACCCGGATAATGTTCAGGATCAGCCGATTAGGGCTGATGTCAGCAAACCTGGAGAAGAAAATCAGAGTAAACCGTTATCCTATGCAGATTCCTTGAAAAATCAGAAGTCTCATAAGGTTAACTTCAGGTCGCTAGCAAGTTCGGTGCATCATGATGATTGTGACATTGTTCTTCCGGTTGAATCGGTAAGGGTAGTTCAGGATAAGTTAGCAAACACATTGTACGGTTATTTCTTGGGTGATCGAATTGCTTATCCTGTGGTTGAATTTTTTGTGAAAAACAATTGGAAAAAGTATGGCTTGCAGAAATCTATGATGAATGCTAACGGTTTCTTCTTTTTTAAGTTCGAAAATCAAAAGGGGATGCTGGATGTTCTTTCTTCTGGTCCATGGATCAGAAGAAGGAAGTTAATAATATTCAGGTGTGGGTTAAAGTCCATGAGGTTCCGATTGCTGCTTATACGGAAGATGGACTTAGTATGATAGCGACTGCAATTGGTGAACCAAAGATGCTTGACTCATATACAACATCCATGTGTGTGGACAACTGGGGTCGCAGTAGTTTTGCTCGGGCTCTAGTTGAAATTTCAGCTGATAAAGAACTTAAAGAGAAGATTACTATGGCTATCCCTAAGCCGAATGGGGATGAGTTTATTAAAGAGACGATGTACGTAGAATATGAATGGAATCCTCTCAGGTGTTCAACATGTTGTGTTTTCGGTCATTCTATTGACTCGTGCCCAAAGAATCCAAGGAAAGCTAATCCTTCGGCTAATCACAAGTATGTTAGGCAATCTGGAAATCAAGAAAAATCACAAATTAAAATATCTCCTCGGGTCGATGAAGATGGATATACGGAAGTTCCTTACAAAAAGATGGCTAGGAAACCGGGTATTCAAGTTACTAAACCAAAGCCGAAGTTTGAGTATAGGCCGATTCGTAAAAACACTAAGTCGGCTAATCCGAACATCCAATTGGCAAATCAGTTTCAGGTTTTAAATAAGTTTGATGAGGATGGAGGACAATGTAGCAAAGGTCAAACAGAAGACGTTGATGATTCGGATGATGAGGAAGTCGTAGAAGTTTATAACGAAACGAATGAATTTATGGTGGGTGACTCTAGTAAACCGAATGAAAAAAAAGGGGCAAGCACTCCTTCTCCTATTGTTTCCAATGGTTAGTCTAGCCACTTGGAATATTAGGGGGTTGAACCGCTCCCTGAAACAAACGGAGGTTCGTCAGGTGGTCAAGGAAAATGGTGTGAGTTTCTGTGCGGTGCTTGAATCTCATGTTGATGTTAGTAAGCTGGATAACGTATGCCGATCAGTCTTTAGAAATTGGGAATGGACGTCTAACGGGGGACAATGTGATAAAGGTACTCGGATTATTATTGGATGGAACCCGGATGTGTTTGATATCATGGTCTTAGCTCAAACTTCTCAGATTATTCATGTTCAGATGATGTTCAAGAGGGATAAAAAAGTTTTGTTCTGCTCGATAGTGTATGCTTCTAATTACTACATTAATCGGAGAGAGTTGTGGAGACATTTGGCAAGACACAAGATAATGGTGGCTAATAACCCTTGGGTTATCATGGGAGATTTCAACTCAGCTTTGAATCTGGAGGATAAATCTATGGGAAACTCAGGTATATCCACTAGTATGCGTGAGTTCCAAGATTGTGTAAACGAAAGTGAAGTTGCGGATATTAAAAGCATAGGTTTCCATTTTACATGGAACCAGAAGCCGAAAAAAGGTGTTGGGTTGCTGAAGAAGATCGATAGGGCTATGGGTAACATTCCGTTTGTCAGCGAATTTCCTGAAGCTGTTGCTTTGTTTCAACCCTATAGAGTCTCTGATCATTGTCCTTGCATTCTAAAAATTAATAAGGCGGAGAAGAAAAAGGTCAATTCGTTTAAGTTTGCTAACTTCTTAGTTCACAAACCGGGTTTTATGGATATTGTGAAGAGCAACTGGGACCGTAATATCATGGGGGTTCATCAATTTTGTTTGGTTAAGAAGTTGCGTGATTTAAAGTCTCCCCTTCGATCTCTCTTATACAAGCAGGGTAACTTGCATAAAAAAGTGAATGAGTTACGTGGGAAACTAGATGCGATTCAACGGGAGGTTGAGAAAAACCCATTCGATGAAAGCATTAGAACTGAGGAAGCGGATATTACTAGTCAATTCCAAGAAGCTAGTCTGGATGAGGAGCGTTTTCTTAAGCAGAAATCTAAAGTGGCATGGTTAAGAGCGGGTGATGCTAATTCTAAATTCTTCCATATGTCGCTGAAGGCTAGAAATCATAGATGTCGGATTGATGGTATTATGGACACTAATGGAACTTTCTGTGAAGGTGAGCATGTGCCGAAAGCTTTTGTTAATCATTATGAAAATTTCTTAGGATGTGAGGGAGAAATTTCGTTATCCGTTACTCCGGAGATCTTTACAAATCGGCTTAACCAGAATGTTGCTGATAACATGATTTGGCCTATCACAGTTGAGGAGATCAAAACAGCTATGTTTGCTATAGGTAATGATAAAGCTCCAGGTCCTGACGGATTCTCAGCGGCTTTTTTCAAGAGTACTTGGTCTATTGTCGGTACTGATGTCTCGAATGCTATTATGGATTTCTTTAATTCAGGTAAGCTTCTCCAGGAACTCAACCATACACTTATTGTTCTTTTGCCTAAAATGACTACTCCAGCTTCGGTTAGGGATTTTCGACCGATTGCCTGCTGTAATGTTATTTACAAGTGTAGCAAGATTGTGTCTGATCGCATGAAAGTGGCTTTAAATGATATTATTAGCATTAATCAGTCAGCGTTTGTTCCGGGTAGAAAGATTTCGGATAATATTCTTCTTACGCAGGAATTAATGCATAATTATCACAGAGATTATGGCCCACCTAGATGTGCATTCAAAGTTGATATTCAGAAGGCTTATGATACTGTTGATTGGAATTTCCTTCGAAACGTGTTACTGGGTTTTGGTTTTAACCAAAAGATGATTGAGTGGATTATGCTATGTGTTTCCACACCGTCTTACTCTATTTGTGTGAATGGTAGTGTGCATGGATATTTCAAAGGAAAGCGTGGCCTTCGGCAAGGAGATCCAATTTCTCCTTATCTATTTACGTTGGTTATGGAAGTTTTGACGTGTATTTTACAACAGGCTTCTTCTATTGATTCATCGTTCAGGTTTCATAACAAGTGTGAGCGCCAACGTATTATTAATCTTTGTTTCGCAGATGACCTATTCCTGTTTGCAAGAGGTGATATCGGTTCAGCCAAGTGTATTATGAATGCCCTATCTCAGTTCACTTGTATGTCTGGCTTAATTCCAAGTGCTCAAAAGAGTTCTAGCTTCTTTTGTAATGTTGCTCAGCAAGTTAAATCAGCTATTCTTGGTGTTATTCCGTTTAGTGAAGGTGAATTACTTGTTCGTTATTTGGGAGTGCCATTAATTTCGTCTAGACTGCTCTACAAAGATTGTTGTATTCTTGTTGAAAGGTTGGAGAATCGCATTATGAATTGGAAAAATAGACTTCTTTCTTTTGCAGGCAGGTTACAGCTTATCTTATCTGTTTTGTCTTCTATGCACATATTCTGGGCTTCAGTTTTAATTCTTCCTACTCGAGTTATCAAGGAGCTAGAAAGCAGAATGAGGAATTTCCTGTGGTCTCAAGATATCTCTTTTCAAAGAAGTAAAACAAAAGCTTCATGGAAATCGTTATGTCATCCGAAATATGAAGGTGGTCTTGGGTTGCGTCGGATTCAGGAGGTTAATAAAGCTCTTATGGTGTCTCACGTATGGAGCATTATTACCAGGCGTCAGTCTCTATGGGTTTAGTGGATTTATTCGGACAGATTAAGGAATTCTAATTTTTGGGAATGTAGAGTGCCTTCGTCTTGTTGCTGGAGCTGGAGGAAAATACTTCAGTTAAGGACGTTAATCAGACAGTTTGTTTGGTCCAAAATTGGAGATGGTAAGATGACTTCAACATGGTTTGACCGTTGGTGTGAATGTGGTCCGTTAGCGAACTTTATAACTCCAAGGGTTATCTCATCCGCTGGATTCAATATGCATGCGTCGGTCCATGATATTTCGTTTAATGGTGCTTGGATTTGGCCAACGGCTTGGCATGATCTCTACCCGGTTCTAATTCAGGTTGATAACTTGCAATTAAATCCGAATACAAGGGATCGTTTTTTCTGGAAAGATGGTAACAATTTGTACGAGTATTCGACTTCTGCTGTGTGGCATTCGATCAGGTCTAGGGATACGGAAGTGGAATGGGCTAAAGTGGTGTGGTTCTCTCAATGTATTCCTCGTCATGCTTTTCTTATGTGGCTTATAGCGCGTCGGAAACTTTTGACTCAGGATAAGATTCTACAATGGGAATTTTCTAGAAGAAAGAACATGAATTTGATGTGCTGTTTACTTTGCTATGCTAATATAGATTCTCATGCTCACCTGTTCTTTGAATGTAAGTTCTCTTCTCATGTTTGGTGTTCGATTCGGGATAAGGTGAACATGGAAAGGGTTGAGCCAAAATGGATCGAGATCATGGATTGGCTTCAAGATAGGAGTTCGTCTAAATCTGCTTTGAATTACTCTAGACGTCTTATAGTGGCTGCGGCTGCCTATTGTGACAACTCGAGTTTCCACGATTTCCATCTTTGCATTTATTGCACGGTAATAGTTTAGGAGGTTTGTTTATACGACTGGTTTGTTTCACGACAATACACATTTGTAATATGCTACCTCGTATTGTGATTTATATGATTTGTGTTAGTGTGCATCATAGTGTGTTCTTATATATATGGATGTGTAAATAACATGCTTGTATGGATGATGTGTTTGTGTGTTAGGAACAACACGAAAATGGAGCCATGAAATCCCACTTAGCCGGAAACACAAGAGTGTTTTCGTCCAAGCATATGACAAACGAAAACCAAATGGGCTTTGGGCCCAGTCATGACTTAATAAATAATTATTCTTAATCCTGTACGTGAACTGTTATTTGGAAAACCCTAATCGCATTCCCATCTCTCTCTCGTTTTACTTTAAACTCGACGGCTGTCACTCTTCTTCGAAGCCAGACTCCCTTGATTCGATTATTCCCAGTTTCGGTTAGTGATTTATATGTTCAGTGGTTTGAGTTTTGATTTCGATATGCTTAATTAATTGTTTGGCCATCATGAACAAACTGTATTGTGTAATGAGTAGATCGTTTGACACTATGTGATGAAACTTGGTGACTTGTTAGAAAGTACGTGCCTTGTGAATAAAGCTGCAGCCAGTTACTTATGTTAGGTCAAATCACTGCATGTTAACATTAATTATGGTCAGATCTGGATGTTGGTCTTGATAAAAGTATGATGCTATGTTTGTATATGTGAATGAAATTGTAATATATATTAGTTTTGAATCTTAGAATTTGATGTGATGGATCAATCAATACTGAACATATGAACGTGATTTGATAAGTATTATAAATTGATCAACATGTGATCTACTGACAAGCTATTGAAATATGTGTAGAGTATAAAGAGTCAACATGAAATATTGACTGATAATAGCAAGTGGTAATAATTATGAACAGATGTTTGGAATTGATGGTATGATAAGACCTCAAAATTGTCGGTCATAATTCTTACATAGTCATGTGCTTGTTTATGTATTTTATATATTGATAGATCGATCTCAGTGCATGTTAAACTTGTCATATGAATTATTATGACAGAATGATTAATTGATGAGCACTAGGGATTTCGGCCCAAAGGGGGTTTTCGGCCCACATGTGATTTCATGGTGTGCTATCTGTTAAGCATGTAACTTTGTTAATGTTGTTAGTGACCTCAGTTAGTTGATTTAACTCTGTTAGTTTATTATTCATGTTTAGTGTGCTAGCTCTGTTTAGTTTATCAACTTCGTTAAGTATGTTAAAGGAGAAGTATGTTAGATTGAACTGCAAATGATATGAACGTGAAGCATGAGTTATGTGAACTTGAATAACTGTATGCGTGGTACATGATATTAACTGCCAAGCACCATGTGACACTAGATTTTATGCGAGTTCTTGCAAACATAGACTGACTGTATATACGTGCATACTATAGGTCGTGACTGATTATTTGTGAACGTGTGATTGATAGCATACCGAGCAAACCAAGATGAGTTCACACAGCCAAGGCATGGGGTTCCCAGGGTGGGAATGGGTTTGGATTATTTACTTGTACTTACCTAGCTTATGGAACTTAGTTATATGGTCCTCGGGTGAGGAAGGATTATTGATAAGATACGACTAGACTAGTGATACTAATAGAACTGATCTTCGCACACACACCGGGGTTGGCCGCGATAATATGACTGATCTTCGCACACATGCCAGGGTTGGCCGCGATAATATGACTAATCTTCGCACACATGCCTAGGAAGGCCGCGAACTATACACTAAACTTCGCACACATGCCGGGTGGCCGCGATACAAATATACCTAGTCTAGAATACTCGGGAAGTTTTCCCTAATCTTCGCATACATGCCTAGAGGGCCGCGATACGAACTAATACGATACATGACTTAATGAACGAACACAAGGCTTACTATACTATTACAATTACTGAACTATTAACTGTGAACTCGCTCAACTAGTTGTTGACTCTCTGCTGCATGCCTTGCAGGACCTTAGGTACATATGGAGCTTGCACAGGGAGGAGCAGGTCGTTGTGGGACATGGATCGAGGATGCCATGTTAAATATTTGAACATTTGAACTTATGATTTACATTGGGTTTACGTACTTATGCTTCCGCTAAACATTGATACTATACTTCGGTTTTTGGAACACCTTTCATATTGTTTGGTTGATTTACACTTACTATTTACGTTGTTCAATATGATTGGTGGCTTGATCCTGGTCAGTCACGCCTCCAAGCGGTGGTACTCCGCGTGTGGATTTTGGGGGTGTGACAGATTGGTATCAGAGCCATTGGTTATAGTGAACTTGGTTTTAATAAGGGAAAACGTTTTTGTTAAAACCAGACTATAACCTGTACAGTGCTCTACGATCCACAACGACGCTTTGCTCCACGTGCAAGACTCAACATTCTAGGTAATATGGTATATGTTTTATTGCCTACTTGCTAGAATTACATAGAACTTTGCTCATGGTATGCTTAGATACACATAACCCCTATTGCTTGAGAATACTTGTGTGCTCACTCTCTTCTGTCATCGCACTATTCGCGAACCTCTCTTACTCATGTTCTCCTTGATGTCAAGATCATGAGTTGACGCGTTAACCTAACTCAAGCCCAGTTGGCGGCTTTGATCACTGAACAAATTACTGCAGCACTCGCAGCTGCCCAGGCAGGAGGTATAACCTGCCATCACCACTTACTCTAGGATCTTTAGATCCTACTCTCGTAAACCAACACTCGTGCTCAAGTATGTTTACTCTTACGCACACGACAGGTCAACACGCTCAGCCACCTGTGTGCACGTTCAAAACTTTCATGGACTGTTGTCCTAGTACTTTTAGTGGCACTGAAGGAGCCGTTGGACTCCTCCACTGGTTCGCGAAGCTCGAATCGGTCTTCGAAATGTGTGAATGCCCTAAGGCTCATAGTGTGAAGTACGCCACTGGTACTCTCGAAGGCACTGCGCTAACTTGGTGGAATGCGCAAGTTCAGATGTTAGGGTTGGCAGCTGCTAACGCCACCCATTGGAACGATTTCAAGGAACTAATCAAGCAAGCATACTGTACACGTGATGACATCCACAAGTTAGAAGTAGAGTTCTTTAACCTGAAGATGACGGGGTCAGAGATAGAAGCGTATACAAAGCGATCTAACGAACTGGCAATTTTGTGTCCAACTATGGTGGATCCTCCCATCAAGCGCATTGAGCTGTACCTCAAAGGCTTAGTACCAGAGATTCAAAGCCATGTGACTTCTGCTAACCTTGCTACTATTCAAGATGTTACTCGTCTTGCTCATCGTCTCACAGACCAAGCAGTGGAACAGAACAAGCTGCCTAAACGTATTGGTGCTACTACTACTACTACTATCACTACTTCTGCTATTCCCAGTGACAACAAGAGAAAGTGGGATGGAACCTCCAGCAAGGGTTCAACTTCAGTTCAGTCCCAGGCACAGCAGCGAAAGATTTATGATTACCAGAGCCCCAGTCAGCAGTCTTCTGGTAGTCAAGGGCAGGGGGGGATATTGAGGAAATCACCCAAAGTACAACAGATGCAACAGACACCACAGTGGTCACATAGTCAAGGGTTGTAACCTCGTCTTAGCTGGTCAGACTTTCTCCATCAATCTCATTCCCGTAACTCTGGTTAGTTTTGACATCGTCATTGGTATGGATTGGTTATCCCAACAACAAGCAAAGATCCTATGCAAGGAGAAGATCATTCGTATTCCCCGTTCTGGCAAAGAACCTCTCGAAGTTCAAGGCGACAAGAGTGGTGTCGTGAGTGGCATCATCTCCTTCTTGAAGGCTCAGAAGTGTTTACGAAAGGGCCACACAGCTGTTTTAGCACTCGTTACTGATACATCGAAGAAAGAGAAAAAGATTGAGGATATTCCAGTCGTACGCGACTTTCCTCAAGTGTTTCCTGAAGAGTTACCTGGGCTACCGCCTCATCGTCAGGTCGAATTTCAGATCGAGCTAGCTCCAGGAGCAGCACCCATAGCTCGAGCACCTTATCGCTTAGCTCCAACTGAACTGGAAGAACTGTCTAAGCAATTACAAGAACTATTGGAAAAGGGTTTCATACGTCCTAACTCTTCGCCCTGGGGAGCTCCAGTATTATTTGTAAAGAAGAAGGACGGTACCTTCCGCATGTGTATAGACTACCGCGAACTGAACAAGGTGACTGTGAAGAATCGCTATCCTCTTCCACGCATCGACGACTTATTCGACCAATTGCAAGGGTCGAGTTATTACTCGAAGATTGATCTGAGGTCAGGTTATCACCAACTGAGAGTCCGGGATGAGGACGTCTCCAAAACAGCATTCAGAACACGCTACGGCCACTACGAGTTTCTAGTCATGCCATTCGGGTTAACGAACGCGCCTGCGATTTTCATGGACCTTATGAACAGGGTGTGCAAACCCTATCTTGACAAGTTTGTTATTGTTTTCATTGATGACATCCTGATCTACTCGAAGAGTCGGGAGGAACACGAGCAGCACTTACGACTTATTTTGGAACTCCTACGAACGGAACAACTATACGCTAAGTTTTCAAAATGCGACTTCTGGCTTCGTGAAGTCCACTTTCTAGGCCACGTGGTAAACAGGGATGGGATTCATGTCGATCCATCCAAGGTAGATTCGATCAAGAACTGGCCTGCACCTCGCACACCAATAGAAATACGCCAATTCTTGGGTTTGGCGGGATATTACAGACGGTTCATCAAAGACTTCTCAAAGATTGCACAGCCGCTCACATTACTGACACAGAAAGGTGTTGTTTATCGTTGGGGTAATACACAGGAAACAGCATTTCAGCACTTAAAGGATAGACTTTGTAGCGCACCTATCCTCTCATTGCCTGAAGGCACGGACGATTTTGTAGTCTACTGCGACGCGTCTATCCAGGGTCTTGGATGTGTGTTGATGCAGCGGGATAAAGTCATTGCTTATGCTTCGCGCCAACTTAAGATTCACGAACGGAATTACACCACACACGATTTAGAGCTAGGAGCTGTTGTTTTCGCGCTCAAGATATGGCGACATTACCTGTATGGCACCAAGTGCACCATCTACACAGATCACAGGAGTCTTGAGCATATCTTCAAGCAGAAAGAATTGAACATGCGACAACGACGATGGGTCGAATTACTGAACGATTACGAATGTGCTATAAAGTACCATCCGGGCAAAGCCAATGTGGTGGCCGACGCCCTCAGTCGAAAGGATGCTACACCTAGGCGTGTACGAGCGTTGCAACTCACTATTCAGCCTAGTCTTCCTGCACAGATACGAGATGCTCAAGTAGAAGCATTGAAACCAGAAAACGTCAGGGCTGAAGCCCTACGCGGCTCAAGACAACGATTAGAACAAAAGGCAGACGGAGCCTACTATGTAACAGGACGTATCTGGGTCCCACTCTATGGCAACTTACGAGAGCTTGTAATGGAAGAAGCTCATAAGTCTCGCTACTCAGTACATCCTGGTTCGGATAAGATGTACCACGACCTCAGAACTACATATTGGTGGCCTAGCATGAAAGCTCACATAGCCACTTACGTTAGCAAATGCTTAACTTGTGCGAGAGTTAAAGCGGAATATCAGAAGCCTTCAGGTCCACTTCAACAACCTGAGATACCACAATGGAAATGGGAACAAATTTCCATGGATTTTGTTACTGGCCTACCTAGATCTCACCGTGGGAATGATACTATTTGGGTGATCGTGGATCGACTCACAAAGTCTGCTCACTTCTTGGCTATCAAGGAAACGGACAAGTTCTCCACACTAGCAGACGTATACTTGAAGGAAGTGGTCTCAAGGCACGGGGTGCCCACCTCTATTATCTCTGATTGTGATGCACGTTTTACTTCAGAACTGTGGCAAGCAATGCACAAATCTTTTGGCTCTCGTTTAGACATGAGCACAGCTTATCATCCTCAGACAGATGGGCAGTCTGAGCGCACTATTCAAACTCTAGAAGATATGCTTCGGGCGTGCGTAATTGACTTTGGCAATGGCTGGGAAAAACATCTGCCACTTGTGGAATTTTCATACAATAACAGCTACCACACCAGCATTAAAGCTGCTCCATTTGAGGCATTGTACGGGCGTAAATGCCGATCACCTCTTTGTTGGGCAGAGGTGGGTGACAGTCAGATCACAGGTCCAGAAATGGTAGTTGATACTACTGAAAAGATTGCTCAAATACGACAAGGCATGGCGGCAGCTTGTGACCGTCAGAAAGCATACGCAGATAAAGACAGGAAACTACTCGAGTTCCAGGTTGGGGATCGAGTGCTACTCAAAGTTTCACCCTGGAAGGGTGAGGTTCGTTTTGGCAAACGAGGCAAACTTAACCCACGATACGTTGGACCGTTCGAAATTATTGAGAAAATAGGCAGAGTGGCCTACAGACTGAACTTACCAGCTGAACTCAGTGCAGTTCACAACGTCTTTCACGTGTCGAATCTGAAGAAGTGTCTGTCAGATGAGACCCTCATAGTTCCTTTGAAGGAGCTCACTATCGACGAACAGTTACGATTCGTCGAGGAACCTGTTGAAATCACGGACCGGGATGTCAAGGTCCTCAAGCACACCAGAATACCTCTTGTTCGAATTCGTTGGAACTCCCGTCGTGGCCCAGAGTTCACCTGGGAACGAGAAGATCAAATGAAACTCAAGTATCCCCAGTTATTCGAAAATAGTGCAACCACTACTGAGGCTGAAGCTACAACAGAATTTCGGGACGAAATTCCAAATCAACGGGGGGGGGGGGGTGATGTGACACCCCAGGAAAACCAGTAAAAGATACAACTTAACTAGCTTCCTCAGCAACCGCATACTAAATTTCGGGACGAAATTTCTTTCAAGTTGGGGATACTGTGACAACTCGAGTTTCCACGATTTCCATCTTTGCATTTATTGCACGGTAATAGTTTAGGAGGTTTGTTTATACGACTGGTTTGTTTCACGACAATACACATTTGTAATATGCTACCTCGTATTGTGATTTATATGATTTGTGTTAGTGTGCATCATAGTGTGTTCTTATATATATGGATGTGTAAATAACATGCTTGTATGGATGATGTGTTTGTGTGTTAGGAACAACACGAAAATGGAGCCATGAAATCCCACTTAGCCGGAAACACAAGAGTGTTTTCGTCCAAGCATATGACAAACGAAAACCAAATGGGCTTTGGGCCCAGTCATGACTTAATAAATAATTATTCTTAATCCTGTACGTGAACTGTTATTTGGAAAACCCTAATCGCATTCCCATCTCTCTCTCGTTTTACTTTAAACTCGACGGCTGTCACTCTTCTTCGAAGCCAGACTCCCTTGATTCGATTATTCCCAGTTTCGGTTAGTGATTTATATGTTCAGTGGTTTGAGTTTTGATTTCGATATGCTTAATTAATTGTTTGGCCATCATGAACAAACTGTATTGTGTAATGAGTAGATCGTTTGACACTATGTGATGAAACTTGGTGACTTGTTAGAAAGTACGTGCCTTGTGAATAAAGCTGCAGCCAGTTACTTATGTTAGGTCAAATCACTGCATGTTAACATTAATTATGGTCAGATCTGGATGTTGGTCTTGATAAAAGTATGATGCTATGTTTGTATATGTGAATGAAATTGTAATATATATTAGTTTTGAATCTTAGAATTTGATGTGATGGATCAATCAATACTGAACATATGAACGTGATTTGATAAGTATTATAAATTGATCAACATGTGATCTACTGACAAGCTATTGAAATATGTGTAGAGTATAAAGAGTCAACATGAAATATTGACTGATAATAGCAAGTGGTAATAATTATGAACAGATGTTTGGAATTGATGGTATGATAAGACCTCAAAATTGTCGGTCATAATTCTTACATAGTCATGTGCTTGTTTATGTATTTTATATATTGATAGATCGATCTCAGTGCATGTTAAACTTGTCATATGAATTATTATGACAGAATGATTAATTGATGAGCACTAGGGATTTCGGCCCAAAGGGGGTTTTCGGCCCACATGTGATTTCATGGTGTGCTATCTGTTAAGCATGTAACTTTGTTAATGTTGTTAGTGACCTCAGTTAGTTGATTTAACTCTGTTAGTTTATTATTCATGTTTAGTGTGCTAGCTCTGTTTAGTTTATCAACTTCGTTAAGTATGTTAAAGGAGAAGTATGTTAGATCGAACTGCAAATGATATGAACGTGAAGCATGAGTTATGTGAACTTGAATAACTGTATGCGTGGTACATGATATTAACTGCCAAGCACCATGTGACACTAGATTTTATGCGAGTTCTTGCAAACATAGACTGACTGTATATACGTGCATACTATAGGTCGTGACTGATTATTTGTGAACGTGTGATTGATAGCATACCGAGCAAACCAAGGTGAGTTCACACAGCCAAGGCATGGGGTTCCCAGGGTGGGAATGGGTTTGGATTATTTACTTGTACTTACCTAGCTTATGGAACTTAGTTATATGGTCCTCGGGTGAGGAAGGATTATTGATAAGATACGACTAGACTAGTGATACTAATAGAACTGATCTTCGCATACACGCCGGGGTTGGCCGCGATAATATGACTGATCTTCGCACACATGCCAGGGTTGGCCGCGATAATATGACTAATCTTCGCACACATGCCTAGGAAGGCCGCGAACTATACACTAAACTTCGCACACATGCCGGGTGGCCGCGATACAAATATACCTAGTCTAGAATACTCGGGAAGTTTTCCCTAATCTTCGCATACATGCCTAGAGGGCCGCGATACGAACTAATACGATACATGACTTAATGAACGAACACAAGGCTTACTATACTATTACAATTACTGAACTATTAACTGTGAACTCGCTCAACTAGTTGTTGACTCTCTGCTGCATGCCTTGCAGGACCTTAGGTACATATGGAGCTTGCACAGGGAGGAGCAGGTCGTTGTGGGACATGGATCGAGGATGCCATGTTAAATATTTGAACATTTGAACTTATGATTTACATTGGGTTTACGTACTTATGCTTCCGCTAAACATTGATACTATACTTTGGTTTTTGGAACACCTTTCATATTGTTTGGTTGATTTACACTTACTATTTACGTTGTTCAATATGATTGGTGGCTTGATCCTGGTCAGTCACGCCTCCAAGCGGTGGTACTCCGCGTGTGGATTTTGGGGGTGTGACACCTATTTTATTTGGCAAGAGCGAAATGCAAGATTGTTTAGAAATCAAACGAGACCCCCGGATGCAGTTATTGCTACGATTATTCAGACAATTCGATACAAGCTTATGGGAGTTAAGTTTAAGAATACGGATAGAGTCAGACGTTTTCTAGAAGTGTGGGATATTCATGGAGACGCTATGCTTGATGATGGAGGCTAATTGATTTTTTCTATTTCAGATTCTTAGTTTCTAGATTATAGTCTAGTTGTTTTGTTTGTTTGTTCTGGATTTTGTTTGCTTTGCTTCGGCGTGTTCACTAGCATGGGGTATGTCCCATATTAGAACTAGTATGGACTTTCCATACTACTTGTTCTTTTTGTGTTTGTGAATATATAGAATCACCGGGGTAACCCTTTACCCAAAAAAAAAGATAATGCAAGAAGGGTAGTCAAAATTGATGCGTTCAACCTGAGACAAGACATAAAAGGCTTTGAGGTCGGCAGCAAGGATTCATCTGATGTCGACGAGGTGGCTGGTTGTACACAAGTTGTATGCAGTTAGAATTAAAGAATGTCGCTTGTCGATAAGGAGTGTTACTTCGATGTGGTTAGCACAATAAGAAGCAGCTAGAGGGGGACGGTCGCCGTGCGGGTTTGTAGGTTTTAGGATCTACTGAGACGTCTGGCAGGATGTGATTCCTCAAACCAGTAAGAAACCAAGTTCGAGTGGATTGTTCTAAGTCGTGCGAATGAGTTTGTAGTAGCGTGTACGTCGTCGAGGGGGGGGGGGGGGTTGATGTGAAACTGAGGAAACGGGCTCTCGAAAAAGCACGATTGAGGTAAACGTTGCCAAATTTTCAGGGTTTATGAAATTTATCGATTAAAGGTCGATCTTGCTGAATTCATTAATCTGGAGAGAAATCTGGTCAAGGTTCCCGTATGAAGAAACGTGGACATCGTGATAAAGAAACGGTAGAAGCGGGGATACCATCTTGAGCAGTAAACACGGATTCGTACGAAAGCTAGTGAAAGGATTCACGGAATCAGAAAAGTCGTCAAAGAATAACGGTTCTGGAAAATGAAGGATAAGGTAAGCATCTAGGTCACCGTACTCGTCGGTGGGTGGACTGGCTCGTATCTTCGTCTTGCCATGCCTTCAAATACACCGGTTTGTAAGAAAGATGTCAATTTGCTGAGTTTTGAGGCGTGCTAAGATATAAGGTTGAACTTGAATAAGGATTAACCATGTAACGAGGAATTAGGGGAAATAACTTCGTGGTCGGTGGAAAGTTGATACGATTGCTGGCAGTGCAATGAGAAGCATACACCACGCATGCTTTTCGTGTTCGAGACGTGCAAACGGAAACCCGAAAAGTGTAGACTTACTAGAATGCTTCAAGAATCCAGGTGATCAGTCAGGTGAGGGAACAAGTCTCACCACTTAAGTCGGGAAAAGAAATAAGCAGGTAAAAAGGATGTGAATGGCGTCGTCGTTCCTTCCAGTATCCCATGATATAGGGGTGGCTCCCCTTCGTCGATTCGTTCTCGTAACTTCTCTATGTGGTCCGTAGCAGGCCTTTCCTGAGCAGGTCTATCGAGTAAACGTCCTTCGCGTCGATTCGCAGTCTAGGGATGATATCAGGAAATACGTGGACGAGGGCTTGGAATAACTGGTTCCTTGCCCTTAGTGTGTCGTGGTTTCGAACCAGGTTTAGGAGGACTCGCTCCTGTTTAACACGTAACACGCTTGCCTAGCCTTCGTATGATCCACTGTGTTAAATACTAAATATACGCATACATACTAACACATATATGCTAATTATACACATACACACATGCGTGTTCACACACATAAGTTATGCACAAGTAAATGCCGTTAACCTACCATTACCAGGTGAGCATTTGAGTCTGACGAACCTTGCAATCCGGAGTGTGGTGTCGTTGTGGTTTGAACGGTTATAGTCTGGTTTTCATATAAAAATATTTTATTTCCCCAAACCAAAATATTTTATATTTAAAACCTAGTTCGCTATAACCAATGGCTCTGATACCAATCTGTCACACCCTCAAAATCCACACGCGGAGTATTACCGCGAGGCATGTGACGACCAGGATCTTAGCCACTAATTATTTTGAACGGATTAGTTATTGTTTAAACATTAGCATAATTAGTGACCTAATTTAAAATTTCATAAACCATGGTTCTAGTTTGCAGCGGAAGGGAAAGTAGAACATATCGTAATTTAAAACCACAAGTTTGTTATCATGAAACTTACAAACCACGCGCTCCATCCGATTGCAACGTCCGTCCTAAACTGTATCGAGTAACCTGCAAAGCATGCAGTAGAGTGTCAACATAACGTTGGCGAGTTCACGTGTTTGTAGTTTTTCAGTTTTAATTCCAAAAACTTGTTTTAACCAGTTAATTTATCCGTTTATACATGCCATGGGGAGCTACCCCATAAGTGAGCGACTAAACTGTTTTTCCAATACCGAATACTTACTTAACCGTACGTTTCCGCAGTGCCCCGTTTGTCAATGTTCTATCATCATTGACGGTTTGCCTGAGTCTATTAGTTCACGCCCGTTCCCAGTAACAAGGGTCGGTGTGAGGCTGGTCGAACCTAAATAGCGCTATCAACTAATAACCCGTTCGCCTAGCCCCGGCGATTAATCGGTATTAAGTAGTAGGGACTTGAGTGATAGAGTTTCGTTTAGTGTTGCTCGTTGCATTTCCGTACAAACAGTAATTAACCAAGAGTCCCGCATAAGGGGAGAAAAGTAGTTTGTATCCCCCACAAGGGGATAGCGTTGTTACCCGTATCCCACACAAGGAGATAGAAATACCGTATCCCGCACAAGGAGATAGTAAGCGATCCCAAACCAGGAAAAGTGTTTCATTCCATTTCCCAACCACCGGGAACGCATGCTTTAAGTAAAAAGTAGTGAACTCACCTTTGCTTTGCTCGGTTGACAATTTACTTGTGTTATGTTGGTCAACCATACCCTATTATGGTTATTAATATTTGTTAGGTTCGTATGCAAGTAATGTCACGCATAATCCTACACGTACATAGCACGTAAGTCATACTAGCATATACGTTATTGGGCCTATACTAGCATATAAACAGTCAAACAGCAACAGTTAAACATTAACAGTGGCACACAGTCCAAAACATCAGTTTGTGCAGCCCAATAAATAAGCAAGGAAGCCCAGTCGAAACCGGGTGGTCTCGACTCGAGACTATGAGGTCTCGAGTCGCAACCCAGCGTTTTCGAGTCGCAACCGCAGATCTCGAATAGTGCATATTTGAGTCGCAACCGTAGAGGTCTCGAGTCCCGTCTCGAGTCGAGATCAGGAGATCTCGGGTCGCAACTGTGCTGGTCTCGACTTTTGGGGCGCCTTGCCTGGTTTCGAGTGGTCACTAAGTGGTCTCGAGTTGCAACCTCACGGTCTCGACCCGCAACCACTGATGTATGCACAAGTGGGAGCCCTCTAGAACATTCTCCCACTTTTGTACTATCCAATCAGATTTTATTAACATGTTCCATATACCATTCACTCCTAAATTCAGATCAAACCAACATATTTCGAATATTTGCATATCATTCAAACTGTTCTTCAGCAGTGTTTTTGTCATTCATCGAAACAGGTTCAACCATTTGATTATACGAATCATCATAACACCTATCCTCCTAGCAGATTTAACCTTAGTACATCACAATACCATCTATCTGTTTTATCCGTGCAAACAATCAGGAGCATACATAATCAATTGCCATATGAATTATCACAAGTACCAACTTTATTTGCCCTACTCAAGTCATAGCAACAAGACGTAACACTCGGTTTATAATCAAAACTCCTCAAAACATCAAGACAGTTAACAATATATCTCCTTTTTTTTTGAATCCATATACAAACAGTGGGTGCCTAAATTACTAAAATATTAATTCTTAGTCACATAAGAACAGTTAAACTCATATGAACAAGGAGATGAACCACAAAAATGCAAACAATAATCAACTACTAACATATCAACAGTTTATTATGTCATCCTTAAAAATCATCATTTAACACAAATCATTTCCAAAAATCCATCAGTTTGTTTGCAAAAATCCATTTTCTAACAGAACAGTTTCTAACAATCATGCACAAAAGCATAGAGCTAAAAATCACCACACAATCTTTGAATAAACAAATAACTGACCGAGAGATTTGTAAGACAAGAGGAGTGTGTGTGTGTTGCTGTCATGGGGGTCCTGCCACCACCCGTTTCCTTGCAGCGCCGCTGCCACTGTTTCCCAGACCCATCATCATTCATCATCCTCGACCCTCATCATCTTCATCCGTAACCCTCTTCGTCGTTCCTTCTCAAACAACCACCGTCGCCGCCACTCAAACAGAACCACCACGCTGTTGATTCAGGTCCGAACCTCTGTGACCACCAATTAACACCCGTGTCTGTCTCCGACACTACCAGACATCAGCGAGTGTCCGTCGTCGATCACCGAACTCTGTTTGTCTTTCTCTTTCCTTTACTTCGGTCTCTCTCTCTCTAAAACTGACTTCAATAAAAAGACAGGGTGTGTGGAATCGAGACAAGGATGAAAGGGGTTTAGATTGTGTTCAAGAAAAGGGTGTGTGTCGTGTGGCCTGAGATGTCGCCGGAGTTCATTGCCGATTGGAGTGAATCTCCGATGATTGGAGATTAGAGAGAGGAATTGGGGAAGAAGGGCAGGGTGTGGGTATCCGGCTGGGTTTCTAATAGGGTTTTAGGGTTTTAAGCAAGAATGAGGGAGGTGGGGGTTTAAGTTTATTTTATAGGGTAGGGTTTTAGGTTAATTGGGTTGGGCCCATGTGCGTGAACCCGCTAAACGATTCGGCGTCTCGCTCAACAGACTGATCTGGGTTTATTTAAGTAATTTAAGTGAATGAACCTCCCGTCGCGGATTATTATTGTTTCATAAACAATAATAACAATAATAATAATAATCATAATAATAATAATAATAATGATATTAATAAATACGCGTGTTACTAAAATGCCCTTCTCTCGACAACGAGAGTACGGGTTGTCACACGTAGTTTCGGCCAAAATGCGTGTTATTGCGTATTTTGTAACCAAACTACTTATAGGTATCAAAACCGCTTGTTTTGATACCAAACCTGTTTTCTAAACTTAGTTAAGCGTGTTTTAACATGCTTAGTTCGTCACTTTTAGTTTAGTGCTTATATAGGGTCGTAAGGTAAGCGATCTAAACAATCGCTTATACTTTCGAACCCGACCCGTTTGGTCGATCATTAGGATCCGACCAAACACATTAGGTGACCATAGTTGTATAGGGAATAACCTTCCGAGGTTATACCTTATGGTCACATCGTTTGAGTAGTTGTATGATAGGTAGTATATATGCCTTAGGTAAATTACCAAAATGCCCTTTGAACGCCAAAATTCACTTTAAGCATATGTAACATAACTTTTGGTATCTAAACTGATTTGGTAACAATATTAGACATGTTAAGGCATATTTTACTTATCATAGGACTAGTTAGGCATTCCGAACGCGTTTTACGCGAACAACGCGTTAAAGTAGCATAAGCTACCTAAACGGGTCGTAATGGGTCGTAAGCACTTAGGTTAGGTTTCAGTTTAGTATGTAGGCTTTGTTAAACCATGTTACACGAGTCTCCATACTCGTTTGGTTTACGAACCCTCATTCTATCCGATCCTCCGATTTAGGTCCGGTATATTAATGTAGTTACCTATATTAGGTACCGTTTGATTCCGTGATCTTCTAGCATTGCTTGGTGGTTATCCTAGGACTATTGAGCAATCTCAAGTGAGTACATAGACCCCTCTTTTACTGTTTTTCAAACATTTTGGGGTGAAACACATGTGCCTACTTGTTACTTTCGTGCTTTTCATGTTTTCATATCATATGCTTGTTATGTTCAATAGTACACTTATAGTACATGATTTCATTGTGTTTTTGCTATGTATGTCCTTTGTTGCATACTTAGTACATTGTTTTACATTACATTTTATGCTATGTATGTCCATTGTGTGCATACTTAGTACATTGTTTTACATTACATTTTATGCTATGTATGTCCATTGTGTGCATATTTAGTACATTTGTTATTCATCACATGCTTACATTTTGGTATGACATTTGGTTTGTTCAAATGGGACAATATACATTCATTAACATTTGCTACGCCGTTCGTTAGTAGGTAGTGGTACCATAGGACTTGACAACTCCCATTCCTGAACCCTAGGTTTGTTTGGGTGGAAGGAATGACCGAATTCGATAAACATAACACAGATAGACCTTTAAATTCGTTTAGGGGTCTATCACCACAGTCACAAGGCTTGGATGTATGCATTTCACAACACCGCATAGATGTTTATATCAGTATAGCATGCATTTGTTCCACAAAACATAACTTTGATTTAAACCATGTTTTACTTCAATACCTTGTTTTTGTGCATTTTACATATGGTTTAGTTGACATATTTCACCTACCATACATGATATTTTGATATACACAATTCATGATTTACATTAGACATAAACATTTTGACATTGATATACACAATTCATGATTTACATTAGACATAAACATTTTGACATTGATATACACAATCCATGATTTACATTAGACATAAACATTTTGACATTGATATACACAATTCATGATTTACATTAGACATAAACATTTTGACATGGTTTTCACACAAACATTTTGACATTTGATTATACCTAAACATTTTACTTTGGTGGTTTGGTTTGAGTAAGTGATTTAAGTAACGAGGCGTGTGTAATATGATACAAGCATGGTGGATACGCCGCTGGTACTTCCTATATATAAGTGCTTGTATGGTATTACATATCGTAGCGTTATTTGAATCATTTCAATTTAGACATATAACATTTTATACAAATAACATACTTTTCGCAATACATTGTTTTATAAACAACTTATCTGATATAAACTCATTTTACTTGGTTATTTACTTAACCATGTATTATTCTTTTATACATATATATCATTTGGTTTATTTATCACTTTTCAAATAATTTACAAGACAAAGCAAATTACAAGGTTCATGACTAAACATTTTCTTAAACATAAGTCATGAATTCTATTTTCACAAAACCTATGTATCTCACAGGCATTTTTATGCTGACGTACCTATTTTCACATGTGTTTCAGGATATGATGCATAGGATTTATCAAGATACACTTAGGCGGACTTGGGCCTTAGTGACAATAAAAGATGCAAGACTAGTTATTTATGTTATATTTCCTTGATTGTCAAGACATTGTAACTCTTTTAATCAATAAAACAATATTTCAATTTCCATGTGTTATGAAACAATGATTCTGTTACAACACTCCCCGACGTTTCCGCCACGTTTTGTTGTTTTACATGGTCGGGGTGTGACAATACTAGCTCCTGTTCAATGTCGCTAAGGATCCCTGATCCTATGAAGATCTTGGATTCAGGATCATCAGGATCCATGAGAATTTCTTTCACATCCTGCTCTCTTGCCTCCAAGACATCTCTTGAAGGATACTTTAAGTGCTATTGCTCCCTTGGTCTTGAGGCCGGCTTCATTGATGAGGTATAGCAATTCTTAGCTTCTTGTTGATCACTCTCAATTTTCACCACTCCCCATGGACTAGGAAGCTTTACGCATTGGTGATATGTGGATGAGACTGCCTTCATGTCATGTATCCACGGCCTGCCAAGGATAACATTACAACATGATAAGCAATCTATAACACAAAACTTTTGATAAGAATGGAGTCCTTCAATATAGATAGGGAGTTTGATGTCCCCCAATGTGTTCTTGGTTTCTCCACTGAATCCCACAAGGACTGAGGATCTTGGGACAATACCAGACTCCGGGATATTCATCTTCTTGAGGACATCAAGCTGGATGATGTTTACTGAGCTTCCTCCATCTATCAGGATCCTGCGGACAAAATGTAACAAGACCATCGTGATGAGGATCCTGAACATCAAGACGATCATCCTCATCAAAAGTTATAATCTTATCCTGGGTGACAGTTGAGGTCCGGATGGGTCTGTCTCCATTATCCATCTTGGTTTCCTTGGCATGCCTTTTGGCTGCTGAAAAGGAAGTACCACAAATGTCTGATCCACCGGATATGAAGTTTATCACTTGTGCATCTGCTTGAGGAGCAGGAGCCCTTTCCTGGGTCCTTTCAGGATCCTGGATCCTTGACTTCTTTCGTCCCAAAAGCTCCTTTAAATGCCCCTTGCTTAACAAATAACCAATTTCCTTTCTAAGTGCAATACACTCTTCAGTGAGATGCCCAAAATCCTCATGATATGCACACCACTTAGACTTATTCTTTGTAGCAGCTGGTTTGTCACTCTTCCTTGGCCACCTAGCTTTCTCACCTAGATTCTGCATTGCAAGAATTAGTTCATTGTTATCAACAGAAAAACAGTATTCAGAAATTGGAGGATAATCCTCATCATCCTCTTCCTGTTCCACTGCATGCACATTTTGGTTATCCGATTTGTTGTAGGACTTTGATTTGTTGTTCCTGAAATAGGATCCTTGCTTTTCCTGTTTTGAGGATCCTGTCAGTCTTTCCTGGATCCTTTTATCATCCTCTAATCTGATGAATCTAAGGGCCCTGGTTCTTACTTCATCAAGATTCCTGCATGGGGTCATAACAAGATCATCATAGAACAGAGAATCCCTAAGCAAACCCATTTTAAAGGCTTCTACAGCCGTAGCAATATCCAGGTTAGGGATATCTAAGGATTCTTTACTAAACTTAGTGATGTAATCTCTAAGTGATTCATTTTGACCTTGTGTTACCCTATATAAATCACTAGTTAATCGTTCAAATTTTCTACTACAAGAGAATTGACTATTAAAAAAATTAACTAGATTAGCAAATGAAGTAATAGAGTAAGGGGGAAGACTTAGCAGCCATTTAAGAGCAGATCCTGTGAGTGTGGATCCAAATCCCTTGCATAGACATGCTTATTTTAACCTCTCAGGAATTGGATTAATTTCCATCCTCTCCCTGTATTGAGCTACATGCTCCTCTGGATCCGTTGAACCATCATACAGCTTCATGGATGGTATCTGGAATCTCTTGGGTATTTCAGCATCACATAAGGGTGGTGCAAAACGAGATATCCTATGGCTACCGTCTGCAATCTCATGAATGGGCTTGACCACTCCTGGAACACTGGATATCATATCCTTAAGCTTCTGTAATTCCCTAGCCATAGCTTGATTGACACCTGTATCCTGCATGGAGCCATGGTTAGTGTTATATGAATTATTAAAAGTGTTACCTCCCAGAGGATTCATGTTTGGAATCCCAGATGTGAGTCCATATTGACGGGGTTCTGGTATGATTGAAGGACCAGAGGAGGCAATGGTCTGCATTGGTATGAAGTCTCCTTGATGAACATCCGAACTTGGAGGCTGCATACTTCTTAAGAATCCTTGATCCTGAAAGATGTTGGATCCTTGAACTTGAAAGGATCCTTGGGGCTGAGAGGATCCTTGGACCTGGGAGGATCCTTGAACCGCGTGCATTCCCAAATATCCTCCTGAGCTGAAGTATCCTTGATGCTGAAAAGAGGATCCCGATGGCTGAGAACAGGATCCTTGAGGCTGGAAGTGGGAGCCAAATGCCTGACTCATAGTTGCTGTTCCATAATGCCTTTCTGATGGACCACTTTGATATTGGATGCCCGGAACTGCCGATTGTAGGGTAGTTACAACTGGAGTGTCAAAATTTAATGACCTTGGCATCAGAGGAGAGTGATCCTCCACTGATTTCTTCTGTTTCTTGATATCACCAATCTCCTAGAGGATCCTTTCATTGGTTTTGTCCTGTTCTTGCATACGATCTCTCATCTGCAAAATCAGAGTAAAAAGATCATTAGTAGTAGGAATAGAGGAAACATAAGAAGTTGGTGGTTTTGGGAAAATGGGGGTTTGTCTCTTCGCAGCATTTTCAGCGTTCTTCTGGGATCCAGAAGGTGGTGGAGGCAAAGGTGGAACGCCTTGTGAAGAACTGATTGCCGGCATTGAACTTGAAGTGTTCTTCGCTGAGGAAGCCATCTGCTCGGTTGTAGTGAACCGGAATGACCACAAAAATATGAATCTTCTTAGGAACGAAGCACCAATTGCCCCATGGTGGGCGCCAAACTATTTTGGTCAAAAATCAAGCTAAGATAATGCAACCAAACTTTCTGTTGTGAGGTGTGATGCTTGAATCAATGAACAATATGAAGGATCACTCAGAAATGTAATGAACAAGTGACACAATGATTTATACGAGGAAAAAGCCCTTGATCAAGAGTTGATCTCCGGCATAAAAAACCTCGGGTGATGGAAACTACCGATCACCAACTCGAATTAAACAGAAAATGTATTACAACTTCGGATGATAGCGAGCTAGTTACAAGGATCACTAAGGTGTAATGTGCAAAAGAGAGTGTAATCGCCAAGTAAACTGTCAAGAGCTGATGAGAGCAGTTACGAGTGTGTGTGTTTAGCCAAAAATAGCTAAGTCTTCTAATATAGCTCGCTATCCCCTTTTAAATTTAGAAAATATCTAAAGTAACTAACTATCCGCATTTCGTGCAAGTCTTCCACGACCTCCATAACGTTTATTTCAGTCATGCACGTGCGGAATAAATAGAGAATATGCTCCAGGAATATCGCCAAGACCAAGTCCAAGCACGTACTCCTGCAAAACAACATCATATTCAAAGCAGACAATCGTTAGTGCAAGGATCGCTATGATGATCCATGATCCTGATCCTACAATACTTTCTGAGGATCACTAATTCAAACAAAATTGAGGATCCCTAAGCCCGGCAGTAATTGAGGATCACTGATCTTTGGAAAATCATCCCCTAACAGGAAGCTACAGGATTCGATCTCAACCGCGTCTGGATTGTTCTAGATCCAGATATCACCCGTTCTGAATCCTTCTTATTAGGGATGCTACAGGAACCAAATCCAATAAGGTCATTATATATTCAAATCACTCTTAGTTCGATTTCTATTTAATCGGGAAAAAACCACCCATTCTAAATCATTTTTGCTAGGGAAGCTACATGATCCGAATTCAACGAGTATGCACGATTGAAAATCTAGATACCTCCCGTTCTGAATCGTTCCTGTTAGGGACGCTACAGAATCAAAATCCAACCGAGTATGAAGGATATTCGAATCACTCTTAGTTCGGCTGCTATTGCATCGAGAAACAACTCATAATGAATCCTGAAGGCTTTGATAGCTAAAGGATCTGAATTCAATTAAATACGGATGATTTAGGATCCGGATTACACCCCTTCTAAATCTTTCTTGTTAGGGTTGTTATAGGATCCGAATCCAGCAGAGTCTTACTGATTTCTGAATTACTCTTTGTTTGGTTGCTATTGATTAGGATCCGAATCCAGCAGAGTCTTACTGATTCAGAATCCGGATACCTCTCGTTCTGAATCGTTCTTCTTAGGGATGCTGCAGAATCAAAATCCAGCCGAATATGAATGATATTCGAACCACTCTTAAATCGGTTGCTATTGCATATAGAAACCACTCATTCTGAATGCTGCAGGCTAGGATAGCTAAAGGATCCGAATTAAATCAAGTACGGGTGATTTAGGATTCCGGATACCACACATTCCGAATCCTGCAGGTTATGATAGCTAAAGTTTCCGAATTCAAACAAGTACGTCTGATTTAGGATCAGGATAACACCCGTATTGAATACTTCTGGTTAGGGTTGCTATAGGATGCATATCCAGCCGAGTCTTAATGATTTTCGAATTACAATTTGTTTGGTTGCTATTGGATCCATAAACCACCCATTCTGAATCCAGCAAGGTAGGGAAGCTACAGGATTCGATCTTAACCGCGTCTGGATGATTCTAGATCCAGATACCACCCGTTCTGAATCCTTCTTGTTAGGGATTCTACAGCAATCGAATCCAACTAAGTCATGATGATATTCAAATCACTCTTAGTTTGGTTGTTATTGCATCCAGAAACCACTCATTTGGAATCCTGCAGGCTAGGATAGCTAAAGGATCCGAATTCAATCAAATACGGATGATTTAGGATTCTGGATACCACACATTCCGAATGCTGCAGGTTAGGATAGCTAAAGGATCCGAATTCAAACAAGTACAGCTGATTTAGGATCCGGATAACACCCGTATTGAATACTTCTTGTTAGGGTTGCTATAGGATCTGAATCCAACCGAGTCTTACTGATTTTTGAATAACTATTTGTTTGGTTGCTATTGGATCCATAAACCACCAATTCTGAATCCTGCATGTCACACCCCGACCATGTAGAACAACAAGACGTGGCGGAAACGTCGGGGAGTGTTGTAACAGAATTAATTGTTTCACAACCATGGAAATTAAAGTGACGTTTTATTTATCAAACAAGAGGGTTACATTGTCTTAAAACAAGAAACAAAGAGTACATAACATAATTTAACTAGTTCTTGCTTCGTTTTAAGTCACTAAGGCACAGGTCCGCCTAAGTGTGTCTCGATCCTCCTATGCAACAGCTCTTGAAAACACACGTGAAAATAGGTACGTCAGCATAAAAATGCCTGTGAGATACATAGGTTTTGTGAAAATAGGATTCATGACTTGAGTTTAAAGAAACTGTTTAATAAAAAGTAGTCATGAATCTTGTTGAGTGTTTTCTTTCATAAATCATTTGAAAAGCAATGAATAAATCAAATGATATGTATATAAAAGAATACTGTATGGTTAAGTGAATAACCATGTAAAATGGGTTTGTATAAGTTAAGTTATTTGTAAAACGATGGTTATGTGAAGATTGTATTGTAGATGTAATATGTATAAACTGAAATGGTTTAAATAACGCTACGATATGTAATACCATAAAAACACTTATATATAGGAAGTACCAGCGGCGTATCCAACATGTTTTTATCGTATTACACGTCGCCTCGTTACTTAAATCACTTACCCAAACAGCCACCAAGATGAAATGTTTAATCAATTGTAGAAATGTTTATGTATGGTCAAATACAGTTCACACGGTTCAACAGTTACAAACGGTTCATATAATCAAATGGTTACAACGGTTCACATAGTCAAATAGTTATAAACGGTTCAAAATGTAATATAATGTGTTCATATGCTGGATGAGCATATGCAACAAAATGTAATGTAAAATAATGTGTCCATATGTTGAGTAAACATATGCAACTAATGTAATGTAAATCAATGTGCTAGCATGCCCAGTCAACATACATAGCAGAAATGTAAAGTAAAACAATGTACTAAGTATGCTAAGTAAACATACATAGCGAAACAATGTAATGTAAATCATGTACTAATAGTGTACTAATGAGCATAGCAAGTATTTGATGTGAAAACATGGAAAGTATGAAAGTAACAAGTAGGCACATGTGTTTCACCCCAAAACAGTTTGGAAAACAGTAAAAGAGGGGTCTATGTACTCACTTGAGATTGCCTAGAAGTCCTTGTGTAACAACCAAACAATGCTAGAGATCACGGAAATCAAACGACACCTAATATAGGTAACTATGTTAATAAACCGGACCTAAATCGGAGGATCAGATAGAATGTGTCACACCCTGGCTTTGCGGAAGCGTGGTTAATTTGGTGTGACTTCTTAATACCATAGCTTAACCATAACAAAGCTATATGAAATAAAACCATGCAAGATCATCCATTCGATTAAGTTTTAAAAACCAAATACAATAACATTGTCTTAACGGAAACACATCCTAACGACATAAACATTGTTCAACAAACACAACATAACATAAGCATAGTTTAAGGACTGTGACTTGTCCAGGAAAGAGTCACATTCCCTAAACCCGGATGACCTCGTAACTAGTGCAGCGGGAAAACGTGTCATACCGCGCCAGATCCTTTAATTCCCTGAAATACATGTAAGTTGAAAAATCAACAAAAATGTTGAGCGAGTTCATGTGTAAGTGAGTAAATAAACCTTTGTAAGTATAAAAATCCTGGTATGTAGCACATAAGGGAATTGAGATCACCAATGGTTTGCAAGGCCACTGATATGTGTGAAGTGCAAGTAGGGAGACTCAAACCTAGCAGATTTATGCGTCGGGCACAAAGTCACCCCGAGGTCCGTTTCTAGTTTGGCCTGGGGCTGGGCTCGCTACACCCAGATAGATCTACCGCTCCTGTCCCTCGGTCCTACCATGAGGACTAATGGCCTCATGTTGCTCCTACCCACTCACATGATCTAAGTAGTAAACCTCCTTACGCTAACCATACCATGTATAAAGTACTTGTAATCAAAGTAACATGTATTTCACCCCCGTAGTTTAGAAAACTGAAAACAGTTAAGAGAAAAGGGGGACATGAACTCACAGTGGTGCGTCTCTACCAAGTATACCTCCAAATCAAGCAGCTGTGTGACGACCTACACGTACTAACTCTATTAGACGGACGGCCGTGCCTTAGCTTTAAGGTTTAAGTTTTCGGGAAATAGTTAGACAACTATTTCCTGTTTACATTCTGTATACTTGGTAATCATTTTCCTTCCCAAGGATGGGGGATTTAATACATGTGTGTTCGTATAATTTCGAAATATATTATTAAGTCTCACTTAAAATATATTTTATTTCTAATCCCAAATATAAATATTCTTCTCAAAAATATTATATTTTCTATTACACATAATTTTCCCCAAAATAATACTTTAACAAAAATACGCGTTCATGAATATTTCCTTAAAATGTGTAAGTTACGTTTTAACGATCGAGTGGTAATATTAATTACCGGTGTAACTTATATATTTATCGTGAAAGCGCTCGTATTATTTTGGATTCGTTATCATTCGATAATATTATTTTTACCCTAAAAATGATATTTATGTATCTTCGCAAATAATGACAAGTAACGTTGTGAAACAAAATATATTTACTAAATATATTTATCACGTTTAATTTTTGTGAAAATCCCACCTCCGATATTTTGTAAATAAAGTCGTGGCGAAACTTATATTTTGAAAACATGTCGAGAAGTATTTCTAACACTTATAGTGAAAATAATTCTAAGTGTTAGGTTTTTAGAAAAATTTCGCCAGAGTTTCCTCTGTAACTGGAGGTGGCCACGCTCTCAAGCGTATCATTTTCTTTTATAAATCAACCCAACAATTTCCTTATTTAACCAAAACAATGTTCAAGACAACAAACTAGTCAACAAATATATATAAGTCGCAAAAATCACATGAACTTGTGGTTTTCTAATATTATGAAGTAAATCCCATTACTTTTAGCGGATCTCTATATAAATCCATCCGATTTTGTAAAAACCTCGTTTTTAGAGAAATTCCGTTTTTACAACTTCTCGTCATCTTTTACAAAAATAGTTATTTTGTCGAAACTTTGTGCTAAACACTTGTGTGTTCTAAAAATCATTTTTTTGTTAGTGTAAGATCCGTCTTTAGAAAACATAATTTCTTTGATACTTGGTTCTTTGAAAATACCGCTTGTAGATCCGTAGATCTACTAGTTTTAAACACTATTTCACAAGCTAAATCGTTTTTACACAAGTTCATGATTGGTAGAGTTTCATCCTTTGACCCTTGTTACTTCCAAAACAACCTTATGTCATGATCCAAGATCATGACCAATCCGGGTTAAACGATGATCCGAGCTACCACAACATAGATCGGGTCCAAATAACTACACAAATCAAATACTACAAGTTTTACACAACAAACAAGCTTTTAACCATCACTTTTAGTGTTTTTAGTAGACTTTCATGTTTCAACTTGCATGTTTACGAGTTTTAACCGTTACAAATCATTTTAACCACTTCAAAATAGTTCGAGAGGGTGATTATAGCAACTTACTACTAGCTCGAGGCTAGGGAAGAATCTAGACGCAAAATGAGAGGATAAAAGCAATAGAGTGAGGTCCTTCGCCTTCCGAATGCACCAAGCCTTCTTATCCGCGATCCTTAACGCTTGTATGGACTTGGAATGTGAAGATCAAAATCGAAATGTGGAGGAATGATATAGGGGTGTTCGGCCGAGAGTTATTAGAGAGGGAGAGAGAGTGTGAGTTGTGTTGTGAGTGTTGTGATGATCATGTTGGTTTAAGCTTAGTACTTAAAGGCAAAATCCAAGATTAATACCCAAAGGTCCTCATGTCTTCAAGATATTAGGCATGTTTGATTTAAATAATCAAGAGTAGTACAATGGGGGTCACATTGTGACCGAAATCGGTTGGGGGGGTAGTTTGGTTCAAATCCAACTAAACATTAGTTAATAGTTAGGTTAATCTAGTTAAGTTTAGGGATTAACCCGGTTAGTAGTGTGTTGTGCTTTATTGCGGGTGTTAGGGTATTCAGGGACCCTAACTGGCTCAGAAAAAGATAAGTAATGTTATTAACAATATTTTCATGTTCCGGGTATAGTCCGGTTGTTCGGTTGGATAGTAATCCGTTAAAGCATTAAACAAGCTTTAAAGTGTCGTTAATACCCTTTTTAGTGACACAACTTATTCCTCCAAAGTGTCGGGAATATTTTCCTCAGGTTTTGGCACTTTATTAGTTAGCTAAAAGCTGGATTGTTTATTAAAGTGCTGAGTTTTTGTGCTTAGAGCACGTTTTAGGCACATCCAGTCATTGTAACTTATTCCTAGAGACGCAGTTCTACAACCCTTGTATCCCTACACTCACCACTAGTGTAGTAAAATATTTCTGGCTCATACAGGCCTTAGAGGCAGTGTCTGCCTGATGCTGGCTTTATCAGCATGTTCAATAGGTTATCCGTTTATAGTGCTACTGTGCTTTTTGTGCATCATGTTTGTCACTAAGGTTCAGCATGTGAATAATGTAGTGACGGTAAGTAAAGTATGATGCAGGTATATGCATGTATCAGAAATCAAGTAGCAGTTCATCAGTAATTTCAAACAAGCACAGTAATTAAGCAGTAATTAATTATTAATTAAGTCGTATGGATACCTGGTTTAGTGAGGGTTGTCACATTCTCCCCCCGTTAGAAAAATTTTGTCCCGAAATTTTAAGTTCTGCTTGTAGATGCAGGGTTCTTAGGAAATAGGTGGGGGTATTTCTCTTTCATCCGGTCCTCACGCTCCCAGGTGTATTCAGGACCATGTCTGGCATTCCAACGAACTTTGACGAGCTTGACACTGCTCCGGCGGGTCTTGTTTACTTTCCAATCCGTAACCTCAACCGGTTCTTCAACGAAATGGAGCGTGTCGTCAACATGAATCTCGTCGATGGGAATGGCAATGGTATCTTGAGTTGGACTTTTCTTCAGGTTGGATACATGAAATGTATCGTGAACTCCATTCAGCTCGGCAGGTAAGTCCAGCTTGTATGCTACTAGTCCTATTCTTTCCAAAACTCTGAAAGGACCAATGTAGCGCGGATTTAACTTTCCACGCTTTCCGAAGCGTGCCACACCCTTCCAGGGTGAAACTTTCAATAAAACCATATCTCCAACTTGGAATTCCAAGTGTTTCCGGTTTGGATCTGCATAGGCTTTCTGTCTTTCACGAGCTGCTTCGATGCGTTTTCGGATCTGCGCAATCTTGTCTGTCGTCTCTTGGACGATTTCGGGACCAACAAGCTGCCTATCACCTGCGTCAGCCCAGCATAGGGGTGATCGACACTTGCGTCCGTAAAGAGCTTCGAATGGCGCGGCACCAATACTGGTGTGGTAGCTGTTGTTGTATGAAAATTCGACCAAAGGCAAATGCTTATCCCAGCTACCGCCCAAATCCATAACACACGTTCTCAGCATGTCTTCCAAAGTCTGTATCGTCCGCTCGCTTTGCCCGTCGGTCTGCGGGTGAAATGCGGTGCTCATATTCAATTGCGAGCCAAAAGCTTCTTGGAAGGATTGCCAAATCCTTGATATGAACCTTCCGTCTCTATCGGAAATGATTGAGAGAGGTACTCCATGGCGCGTAACGATCTCTCTCATGTAAATTTCGGCCAACTTGCTCGTATTATCCTTCTCTCTGATAGGTAAGAAGTGTGCTGACTTTGTTAATCGATCCACTATTACCCAAATAGTGTCATGGCCTCTTGGCGTTCTTGGCAACTTTGTAATAAAATCCATGGAGATTTGTTCCCATTTCCACTTGGGAATCTCGGGTTGTTGCAGAAGTCCTGAAGGCTTCTGATATTCGGCTTTAAGCTTAGCGCATGTTAAACATTTGCTCACATAAACAGCAACATCGCCTTTCATCCTAGGCCACCAATAATAATCTTTGAGATCCTGGTACATCTTATCCGCTCCAGGGTGGATAGAGTACCGCGACTTGTGAGCTTCATCGAAAATAACCTTCCTTAAACCTCCAAACAAAGGAACCCAAATCCTTTTCTCAAAACATAACGTTCCTTCTTCGTTTGGTACCAGTAGCTTCTCCATCCCACGGAGATATTCTTCTTCAAGGTTTCCTTCCTTGAGAGCTTCTTTCTACGCGGCACGAATGCGCAAGGAAAGATCGGTTCGGATAATCATTTCTAAATCCCTAACCCTTATGGGCTTGATCCTCTCCTTTCGACTTAGGGCATCGGCGACCACATTCGCCTTCCCTGGATGATACTTTATCTCGCAGTCGTAATCGTTCAGCAACTCAACCCAACGTCTTTGCCTCATATTCAGCTCCTTCTGGTTGAATATGTGTTGTAGGCTCTTGTGATCTGTAAAAATTGTACACTTTGTACCATAAAGGTAGTGTCTCCAGATCTTTAATGCAAAAACCACTGCGCCAAGTTCCAAATCATGTGTGGTATAGTTCTTTTCATGTACTTTCAATTGACGTGATGCGTAAGCAATAACCTTTTGGCGTTGCATCAACACACAACCCAATCCTTGACGTGAGGCGTCACAGTATACCGCAAAATCATCTGTACCTTCCGGTAGTGCTAAGATTGGCGCATTGCAGAGCTTATCCTTCAATATCTGGAACGCTTCTTCCTGCTTGATTCCCCAATCAAATCTCTTATCTTTCTGCGTGAGGAGCGTCAATGGTTGAGCGATTTTTGAAAAATCCTCAATGAATCTTCGATAATAGCCAGCCAAACCCAAGAATTGTCGAATCTCGGTTGGCGTCTTTGGCGTTTCCCAATTCTTAATCGCTTCGATCTTGGTGGGATCCACGTGGATTCCATCTCCATTTACCACGTGCCCAAGGAATTGTACTTCTCGTAGCCAAAACTCGCACTTAGAGAACTTAGCATACAACTGTTCTTTCTTCAGCAGCTCCAAAATAGCTCTTAGGTGTTGCTCATGCTCAGCCTTCGTCTTTGAATAAATCAAGATATCATCGATGAACACTATCACGAACTTATCCAAGTACGGCTTGCAAACTCTATTCATCAAATCCATGAACACTGCAGGTGCGTTTGTTAACCCAAACGGCATAACTAGGAACTCGTAGTGCCCATAACGAGTTCTGAAGGCTGTCTTTGGGATACTCTCCTCTTGTATCCTTAACTGATGGTATCCAGATCGAAGATCGATCTTTGAATAAAAGCTTGAGCCTTGCAGTTGGTCAAACAGATCATCAATCCTTGGCAGAGGGTATCTATTCTTGATCGTCAGCTTGTTCAATTCCCGGTTGTCAATACACATATGAAAACTACCGTCCTTCTTCTTGACAAACAAAACTGGAGCTCCCTAAGGCGAGAAGCTTGGTCGGATAAATCCCTTGTCTAACAACTCTTGAAGTTGTGTCGACAGTTCCTGCATCTCAGACGGAGCAAGTCTATAAGGTGCCTTAGCCACAGGCGCGGCGCCTGGAACTAAGTCAATGCGGAACTCTACTTGTCTCTGAGGTGGCAGTCCAGGTAAGTCCTCTGGGAAGACTTCTGGATATTCCCTCACGACAGGGATGTCTTCTATTCTCGGCTCAACAGCCTTCTTATCCACAATGTGTGCCAGGAAGGCAACACATCCCTTCTGCAAACACTTTCGCGCTTTCAGGCAGCTGATAATTCTTAACGGCGTATCACGCTTCTCCCCGTGAACCACAATTGTTTCGCCATCTTCGGTTGGGATACGAACGACCTTTTCGTGACAAACTATTTCAGCCTTGTTGCCTGATAACCAATCCATTCCTACCACCACGTCGAAGCTTCCCAACTGGACTGGTAGTAGATCCAAAGCAAACTCACGCTCTCCCAATTCGATCACACAACCTCTGATAACTTCATTGGCTTCTACTAACTTCCCATTGGCCAATTCGATTGAGTAGGGAATATCTAACTTACTAGCGATTAAACCAAGCATATTCTTAAATTCTAACGATACGAAGCTATAATCGGCGCCAGTATCAAATAAAACGGATGCATAGCGTTGGTTTACAGGGAACGAACCAGTGACAACATTGGGATCCTGGCGCGCCTCCCTCGCTTCAATATTAAACACCCTTCCACGGGCTTGGTTTAACTCTGGGCAGTTCCTCTTGTAATGCCCAAGATCACCACAGTTGAAGCATCCGGGTCTCTGCCCGTTTCCACCAGCTTGATTATTCCTCTGGTTACGATTCACGGCGCCCGCTTGATTAGCATTGTTGCCTCGATTCCCATTACCTCCATTGTTTCCTTGTGGGCTATTTCCATTCCCACCCCGGTTGTTATTTCTGTTTCCGAATCCTCCCTGGCCTCCCTGGCCAGCAGTGGCCCAACAAGTGTCCTTCAAGTGGCCCGGCTTTCCTCATGCTTCGCATACTTTCACACTACAATGGCCAGAATGGTGGCGTTGGCAGGTATTACACTTGGGCTGGGTGCCCATATATCCTTTTCCTTTCTTTCCACTACCAGCTGTAACCTGAGCTGGCGTGCCTGATCCTCCTTTCTTAACCACCACACTGGCGCCCTGCTTGAAGTTCGAGAACTTCCGTTTGTTACCTCCTGATGACTCGACGTGAGTCTCTTTCTTCTTAGGCTCAGCATCATCAAACTTGTTCAGGCGAATAGCCTCCTCTGTGAGAGCCACGCTCAAATCAATTGCCTCAGTAATTGTCGCAGGCTTGGATGAGGTCACCATGCTTATGATTTGAGGAGCTAATCCCCAAATGAAACGTTCGATCCGCTTGAACTCCGGAGTGACCATGTAGGGTACCACATGCGATAAGTCATGGAACCTCTGAACGTATTCTGCGATCTTTGGACCTTCCATTTTCAAATGCCAGAACTCAGTTTCCAATCTTTGGATTTCCGCGCGAGAGCAGTACTTTTTGCGCATAAGTTCCTTCAGTTCGGTCCAGGTTAGCGCGTAGGCAGCAGCTTCACCAAGTGTCTGTACTTGCAAATTCCACCAAGAGAGGGCTCCATCCAAGAATAGCCCCGAGATATAGGTGACTTGCTGATCTAGTGCGCATTTGCTCATGCGAAGAACAGATTCAGTTTTCTCAGCCCAACGAACAAAGGCGACAGCACCTCCTGTGCCATCAAAGTTGACCGGTTTGCAGTCTAGAAACTGCTTGTAGGTGCACCCTGCACACACATTGTAACATGTGAACGGCATTAGCATCTTTGCTATAGATATCCAATTAGGTCATGGTATGTCTAAATGACTTAGTATTACCATGAGGTGGATTGTTGTTGCCATTGTTGTTTGAGCTGCTTCCGCTGGGTCCTCCTTGCGAGGCGGCGTATTGCGCGATGGCAGCAGCGATGACTTGTTGGAGTTCTGCCTCATTGGTAGGCATCGGCGTTTGACGTCTCGGCGGCATCTTCTAAAAGATGGGTTTACGTCGGTCAGGCCATAATAAAGATCCCATGTTATAATACGTACGCTTTATTATGATAGTAATAGTACATAACATCTCATGTTATAATCATATCAATCACACAACATCCCATGTTATAAAACATAAATAATCAATCAAAACATCACATATGATGAGAATACTGCGATTGCCATATATCGAGACCACATAGTAAGTGTACAGGTACATAATAGTGTCATACATCATCATCGACTAAGGGCTACATCACCCTGGTCCAAAAAAACTATATCAAATCAGTGTCAGTACATCAAATACATGTCAACAAAAGTCAGAATCATAATGTAGTCTCAAAAAATGCTGTGCAGTCAAAAGCAATCGCCGTCTTCTCACCAGCGTCTACCCATACGGTACTGAAGAGCTATACACGGATGGCGGTGGAGGAGGGGGAAAGTGAGTGTAAAACAAGCGACGCAAATGGAGCCAGTCCTCCTCCATGGCTCTCTGGGTACGCAAGAAAGAAGCAACCTGCTGCTCTAGGGCAAAAAGGCGTGCAGCATAGTCTGGTGGTAAAGGTCGAGAGGGCTGCAAAGGAGAGTGGGTCTGACCCTGGCACTGACACGGCGGCGGCTGGGCTCTCTCAAGCTCCTGAATGCGCTGCGTGTGTGCCTCGTGCTGGGCGACAAAAGACATCAAAACATCCTCAATGGAATATCCCATATGGAAAGGATGGTAAGGGTCGGTCGGTGTCATGGCAGGTGGTGATGACCAGAGAAACGGCTCACTGGTGGGATCAAAAGGTGCCACATGAAATGGAGAAACAGGGGGAAAAGTAGCAGACGGTGGTATAGCAGGGATAGATACCGGTACATGTCCAAAAGGGTGAGCCAAAGAACCCTCTCCAGGTCGCGCTGGAGGTGTAAACCGAGGAAATGAAAAGGAGGTATCAATGTGACGGGTATCAGTGATCTGAGGGGGAATAGGTGGGACCTCGTCATCAGCAAGAATCCACCCATGCTGGGCGTGCTCATCTCGTGGGTCCATCTGTGCCTCAAAAAGTGCACGATCAAACTGAACTGGCATAGGATCATGGTGAGGTGCAACAAGAGGGTCAACTGGTGCATCAGCAATAAGTGGGGGATCAACATGATCAGCAGCAATGACATGATCGCCCTCCAACAACGGAGCATCCACTGGGTGATCATCAATAGGTGGGTCAGCAATGACAGGCTCAATAATAGGTGCGTCAGCATGAACTGGGTCATGCTCAAACGCAGGGTCTAGAGCGGTTACCTGCTCAGGGGCCATGGCAGGCTCGGGGTCATCAAAGGCCATCCCAAAATCAAACTCGGGATCGATGGGATCAACTGGGTCTACTGGGTCGACTGGATCCTCCATAGGCTGATCCATGGGTATAAACTCTATATCCTGATCTGGGTCGAATCCTGGGGGAAAGACAGGATCGGAATCCTCCACATCATCGTGGTCGAAAGCAAAACTAGGAATAGGGGCAACAGAGGATGCCTGGTCGGGATCTGATCCATGTGAGAAGTGCTGCGCACTCTGGGTGTGTGAAGGTGCGGAGGCCACAGACTCGAAAGAGTCTGGGACCGGAGAGTGAGCGGGTGACTCCTCGGCGGGAGCATCTGCGATCATCAAGAGATCACCAGCAGCAAGAAGGGCCTCGCCCTGAACATCCTCCTCTAAGGGCTCATCATCATACAGATCGACGTCGCCATCATCGTCGGCGTCGAGAAGCAAATCGTAAGCAGGATAAATAGCTAAGGGTATGGGAGCAGGGATCTCCACTAACGCTAGGTCCCCGGCCAAAGGGCCATCAGCGAGCTCATCAGCACCATCAGGTAAAGCAAAAGGCTGAAAGTCGTCCTCGTCCGTGCTAGTAACGTCGGATGTGTGGACCTCGTGCTCTGAAGACTCTAGGTCATCTGATACTATAGGTCTAGGTCCTATGGTGTCTGAGTCACCTGTGCCAGAGGTGTCCATGGTGTCTGTAACATAAACACAAACATGTACAAACAGTCAATCATACAATCAATTAATCACATAAGTCACCAAGTAAGCATTCAAATAATTCTCCTAGTCCCACTAGCCTCCCAGTCTCCTAGACTGATACTCCTAGTCTCACTAGCCAAATTCTCCCAGCCTCTTAGACTGCTCTTCCTAGTCTCACTAGCCATCTTCCTCGATCTCTTAGATCGAGCCTTGGCCTCCAAGACCGAGCCTCAGCCTCCAAGACTGAGCCTATAAATAATAAATAAAATGTGCTCAACATTTGTTTGTAAAACGTTTTGGATCTGGACTTAAGTGGTATGCAGTAAAAATGTTTTCGTGAGAGCCCTAGTGATCATAGTCTAGACTCGAGAAAGAAACCTAGTTCGCTATGATCAGAGCTCTGATACCAAGCTGTCACACCCTGGCTTTGCGGAAGCGTGGTTAATTTGGTGTGACTTCTTAATACCATAGCTTAACCATAACAAAGCTATATGAAATAAAACCATGCAAGATCATCCATTCGATTAAGTTTTAAAAACCAAATACAATAACATTGTCTTAACGGAAACACATCCTAACGACATAAACATTGTTCAACAAACACAACATAACATAAGCATAGTTTAAGGACTGTGACTTGTCCAGGAAAGAGTCACATTCCCTAAACCCGGATGACCTCGTAACTAGTGCAGCGGGAAAACGTGTCATACCGCGCCAGATCCTTTAATTCCCTGAAATACATGTAAGTTGAAAAATCAACAAAAATGTTGAGCGAGTTCATGTGTAAGTGAGTAAATAAACCTTTGTAAGTATAAAAATCCTGGTATGTAGCACATAAGGGAATTGAGATCACCAATGGTTTGCAAGGCCACTGATATGTGTGAAGTGCAAGTAGGGAGACTCAAACCTAGCAGATTTATGCGTCGGGCACAAAGTCACCCCGAGGTCCGTTTCTAGTTTGGCCTGGGGCTGGGCTCGCTACACCCAGATAGATCTACCGCTCCTGTCCCTCGGTCCTACCATGAGGACTAATGGCCTCATGTTGCTCCTACCCACTCACATGATCTAAGTAGTAAACCTCCTTACGCTAACCATACCATGTATAAAGTACTTGTAATCAAAGTAACATGTATTTCACCCCCGTAGTTTAGAAAACTGAAAACAGTTAAGAGAAAAGGGGGACATGAACTCACAGTGGTGCGTCTCTACCAAGTATACCTCCAAATCAAGCAGCTGTGTGACGACCTACACGTACTAACTCTATTAGACGGACGGCCGTGCCTTAGCTTTAAGGTTTAAGTTTTCGGGAAATAGTTAGACAACTATTTCGTGTTTACATTCTGTATACTTGGTAATCATTTTCCTTCCCAAGGATGGGGGATTTAATACATGTGTGTTCGTATAATTTCGAAATATATTATTAAGTCTCACTTAAAATATATTTTATTTCTAATCCCAAATATAAATATTCTTCTCAAAAATATTATATTTTCTATTACACATAATTTTCCCCAAAATAATACTTTAACAAAAATACGCGTTCATGAATATTTCCTTAAAATGTGTAAGTTACGTTTTAACGATCGAGTGGTAATAATAATTACCGGTGTAACTTATATATTTATCGTGAAAGCGCTCGTATTATTTTGGATTCGTTATCATTCGATAATATTATTTTTACCCTAAAAATAATATTTATGTATCTTCGCAAATAATGACAAGTAACGTTGTGAAACAAAATATATTTACTAAATATATTTATCACGTTTAATTTTTGTGAAAATCCCACCTCCGATATTTTGTAAATAAAGTCGTGGCGAAACTTATATTTTGAAAACATGTCGAGAAGTATTTCTAACACTTTTAGTGAAAATAATTCTAAGTGTTAGGTTTTTAGAAAAATTTCGCCAGAGTTTCCTCTGTAACTGGAGGTGGCCACGCTCACAAGCGTATCATTTTCTTTTATAAATCAACCCAACAATTTCCTTATTTAGCCAAAACAATGTTCAAGACAACAAACTAGTCAACAAATATATATAAGTCGCAAAAATCACATGAACTTGTGGTTTTCTAATATTATGAAGTAAATCCCATTACTTTTAGCGGATCTCTATATAAATCCATCCGATTTTGTAAAAACCTCGTTTTTAGAGAAATTCCGTTTTTACAACTTCTCGTCATCTTTTACAAAAATAGTTATTTTGTCGAAACTTTGTGCTACACAAGTGTTTACACACTTGTGTGTTCTAAAAATCATTTTTTTGTTAGTGTAAGATCCGTCTTTAGAAAACATAATTTCTTTGATACTTGGTTCTTTGAAAATACCGCTTGTAGATCCGTAGATCTACTAGTTTTAAACACTATTTCACAAGCTAAATCGTTTTTACACAAGTTCATGATTCGTGTGTGGTAGAGTTTCATCCTTTGACCCTTGTTACTTCCAAAACAACCTTATGTCATGATCCAAGATCATGACCAATCCGGGTTAAACGATGATCCGAGCTACCACAACATAGATCGGGTCCAAATAACTACACAAATCAAATACTACAAGTTTTACACAACAAACAAGCTTTTAACCATCACTTTTAGTGTTTTTAGTAGACTTTCATGTTTCAACTTGCATGTTTACGAGTTTTAACCGTTACAAATCATTTTAACCACTTCAAAATAGTTCGAGAGGGTGATTATAGCAACTTACTACTAGCTCGAGGCTAGGGAAGAATCTAGACGCAAAATGAGAGGATAAAAGCAATAGAGTGAGGTCCTTCGCCTTCCGAATGCACCAAGCCTTCTTATCCGCGATCCTTAACGCTTGTATGGACTTGGAATGTGAAGATCAAAATCGAAATGTGGAGGAATGATATAGGGGTGTTCGGCCGAGAGTTATTAGAGAGGGAGAGAGAGTGTGAGTTGTGTTGTGAGTGTTGTGATGATCATGTTGGTTTAAGCTTAGTACTTAAAGGCAAAATCCAAGATTAATACCCAAAGGTCCTCATGTCTTCAAGATATTAGGCATGTTTGATTTAAATAATCAAGAGTAGTACAATGGGGGTCACATTGTGACCGAAATCGGTTGGGGGGGGGGGGGGTAGTTTGGTTCAAATCCAACTAAACATTAGTTAATAGTTAGGTTAATCTAGTTAAGTTTAGGGATTAACCCGGTTAGTAGTGTGTTGTGCTTTATTGCGGGTGTTAGGGTATTCAGGGACCCTAACTGGCTCAGAAAAAGATAAGTAATGTTATTAACAATATTTTCATGTTCCGGGTATAGTCCGGTTGTTCGGTTGGATAGAAATCCGTTAAAGCGTTAAACAAGCTTTAAAGTGTCGTTAATACCCTTTTTAGTGACACAACTTATTCCTCCAAAGTGTCGGGAATATTTTCCTCAGGTTTTGGCACTTTATTAGTTAGCTAAAAGCTGGATTGTTTATTAAAGTGCTGAGTTTTTGTGCTTAGAGCACGTTTTAGGCACATCCAGTCATTGTAACTTATTCCTAGAGACGCAGTTCTACAACCCTTGTATCCCTACACTCACCACTAGTGTAGTAAAATATTTCTGGCTCATACAGGCCTTAGAGGCAGTGTCTGCCTGATGCTGGCTTATTCAGCATGTTCAATAGGTTATCCGTTTATAGTGCTACTGTGCTTTTTGTGCATCATGTTTGTCACTAAGGTTCAGCATGTGAATAATGTAGTGACGGTAAGTAAAGTATGATGCAGGTATATGCATGTATCAGAAATCAAGTAGCAGTTCATCAGTAATTTCAAACAAGCATAGTAATTAAGCAGTAATTAATTATTAATTAAGTCGTACGGATACCTGGTTTAGTGAGGGTTGTCACAGAATGAGGGTTCGTAAACCAAACGAGTATGGGAACTCGTGTAATATGGTTTAACAAAGCCTACATACTAAAATGAAACCTAACCTAAGTGCTTACGACCCATTACGACCCGTTTAGGTAGCTTATGCTACTTTAACGCGTCGTTCGCGTAAAACGCGTTCGGAATGCCTAACTAGCCCTATGATAAGTAAAATATGCCTTAACATGTCTAATATTGTTGCTAAATCAGTTTAGATATCAAAAATTATGTTAAATATGCTTAAAATTTTTGGCGTAAAAAGGGCATTTTTTTACTAAGTATGAATCTTTTCTAAGCATGAATCTTTTCTAAGTATGAATCTTTTCTAAGCCTCCATAAGCCTAAAATTAACCTCCCTTTTATTTCCACCAGAAGACTGAAGCTTCTCAGCATAAGAGACTGGCATTGTCATTTTCTCAATCTGACCAGCTTGGCAACCAGCTTTAGCATCGGGTGGCTGAACAGGAACAGTCACCTTCTCCAATTCATCAATTACATTAATTACCTTTTGCTCATTCCGTAAAATACCACGTCTAGGCAGCAGTGTGTTCCCATCAATATTCAACGGCTTAGCAAACATGGGAGTTTTGTCTCGCAAATCCTGAACACCCAGAGGCTTCGAGCTAATGAAAACATCCCCACACATCTTTTCAGAGAAAGACTGAAAACCTAGATCCTCCAAACCCTTATCTCTGCTATGGTTATCCGAACTAATACTCTTAACAGGTAACGGCGGGTTACCCCTATCATCCTTTGGAATATTATCACTTGGATCCATAGTAGTAAAATCAGCAGACCATGCAAAGAAAGAACACACAAGCAACTATCTCCACGTCAACTTAACACATGCAAACGTAAAGATTCAGCAGAAACCCTAAACAAACGACAAGAACAAATCTCACAATAAACAATCACCCAAATACCCAAGAAAACAGAAACCCTAACCCTTTAAACCCTAGAACAAAACCTCAACCCTTGATCGATTAAACTAGTGTCATCAATCTAGCTAAGTTAATCTCAGTTAACCGCAATCAATGGCAACCAGATTAATAAATTAGGGTTTCAGAATTAATTACTAAGGCGGTGATTTACAAGAAAACAAAAGAGAAACCCTAGCTTCTTAATTGATCCCTAATGCTAACGAGTTCGTTATAGATACTTGAAGGATCAAGATCTAATCACAGACTGTTATGCATAAGATCACAAGAAAAAAACAAGGGAAAGATGTTACATATTAGTAAAACCCTAGTTCTCTCTCTCTAATGGAGAAAAACGCCCCCCTTTCTACATGGACCTAAAATTCGTGTTACTTGATGATCGTAGGGATTGTTTGTGTGATTCGATTCTCATGAATTCTGATTTACCCTTACAATTCAGTATTATCATTCTGTGATTCGTTTTTTAGTGATTTGGGTTAGGTTTTTTCTTCTCTACACTTGGCTGCCATTTGGTATTTAGTTTTGTTGATAATCGGGTTTGGGTTCACAAAGAGAGATTGTGTTTACTGCATCTACGAGGGTTGCTACTTAGTTGTCTTCGTCTGATTCTTCCTTTCTTGATCGAATTTGTGTCTGACGGCTGCTTGGGTTTCTCGGGTTTCTGTTGTCTGGTTCAGCCGTCATACATTTTCTGTTTTAAGTTGTTGATTGTTGGCCGACATCTCTAAGGAAATCAGTTTCGTACAAGATACCATTCTGATCAGCTTAGGGGTTGACGCAAGTTGAAGCTTTGGCGAATCAGTTCCTAGTCCATTCTGATCTAGGGTTTCGGCTGGTTGTTCTTTTGAGTCTTTAATTGTGACTGTTGTTATGGATGATCAAAATGCAGAAAACTCAAATGTGTTTGCGAGAAAGATTAAGAATATTGACGGAAAGCTATTTGAGCCTAGACAAACGTCAAATATGGCGGCTAGGGTTTCTGAATTGCCGCATAAGAAGGTATGTTTTATGCTACCGCTAAATGATACTGATCACGCTATTGGCTGTTCTGATTCTCCTAATCAGAATTATGCGAAGGTTTTTGATAAACGAAAGGTAGCTTTTGTGCTACCTCTTAATGATGTGAGTCCTGTTTCCCGAGTTCAAAGTCTGAAACAGGGTGATAATACTAAAACCCAGCATCAATCCTATGCGGATGTGATCCTAAACAATCAGACCGAGCAAGGAGGTGCTAAGATGGGGGTTGGTTCAAATCAGATTCCGAATGGTGAGAATTCAGCTAGTAATGCCAATGGTTTGGATGCTAAAGTTCCTAAAATAAACTTTCGTTCACTAAAATCAGATGTCTCTTTGGATGGGGTGGATGTAGTACTACCGATTGATTCTGTTCGCCAGGTAAAGGACAGATTATCTAATACTCTTTATGGTTACTTCCTGGGGGATAGAATTGCTTATCCGGTTGTTGAATATTTTGTGAAAACAAATTGGAAAAAATATGGTTTTCAGAAAATTATGATGAATTCGAATGGGTTTTTCTTCTTCAAATTTGAAGATAGACAGGGTATGAATAATGTACTTGAAGGGGGTCCTTGGCTGATTCGGAACAAACCTCTTTTTCTTAACACTTGGTCCCCTACTACTACCCTTAGAAAGGAAGATATCAAGAAAGTTGCAGTTTGGGTAAAATTGCATGATGTTCCTCTTGCAGCTTACACTGATGATGGTTTGAGCATGTTGGCCTCAAAAATTGGTTCTCCTTTGTTGCTTGATTCTTATACAGCTTCTATGTGTTCTGAAAATTGGGGTAGGAGTTCTTTTGCAAGGGCTCTTATTGAAGTTTCAGCTGATCATGGATTTAAGGAGGTGATATCTTTGGCTATTCCTGATTTGGATGGTGAAGCTTATGTTACGGAAAAGGTTAAGGTGGAGTATGAGTGGAAGCTTCCGAGATGTGCTCATTGTTGTGTCTTTGGTCATGATAGTGGTGATTGTCCTAAACAGGTTGGTCCTACTCCTAACCCCCATCCTAAAGCACCTATAGTAGATGGGGATGGTTACACTGAGGTTACGAATAGGAAAGCGGGTAGGAAAAGTGGGGTTCCGGTTAATACTCAAAAACCAAAATTTGAATATAGACCGTTGAATTACAAGAATATGGTTGGGAATACATCTTCTTCTACTAATATGAAGGGTGGAAAAGGTTCAATTCAGACTCACAACCCTTTTAGTGCGCTTAACTCTGGAACAAATAGAACAATGGGGCAGCATAGTAGTGAAGATCCGGATGATGATGAAGTTGAGGTAGTGTATGATGAAACTTTGGGCGTTCGGAAGCCGGAAAATCCAGGGGCAAGCACCTCTACTACAAAGGTCTCCAATGGATAGTCTAATTTTGGTTCGTGTGAAGGGGCTGACAGTTTGTGGCAACTTCATATTTGATGATGGCGGATGAGGGTTTATTTTGTTTTGGTTTTGTCGTGTCTACTTCATATCTTTTCATGATGTATAGTAGGCTAGGTTATGGGGTGTCGTAGTTTGTTTGGTTTGTTTGGTTTACATATATGGGGCATGTCCTGTATATGAACTAGTGGGGAACACATTCTCACTACTTGTACTTAATTGTGGTTGTTTTTAATAGAATCACCGGGGTAACCCTTTACCCAAAAAAAAAAAACAAGGGAAATCATGATGAACAAGAACAAGAATCGCCACTAAAAAAAAAAATTTCTAAGCAATTCTAGCAATTAAGAATTCTCTCTCCTTGTGGCGATTCTTGTTCTTGTTCATCATGATTTCCCTTGTTTTTTTCTTGTGATCTTATGCATAACAGTCTGTGATTAGATCTTGATCCTTCAAGTATCTATAACGAACTCGTTAGCATTAGGGATCAATTAAGAAGCTAGGGTTTCTCTTTTGTTTTCTTGTAAATCGCCGCCTTAGTAATTAATTCTGAAACCCTAATTTATTAATCTGGTTGCCATTGATTGCGGTTAACTGAGATTAACTTAGCTAGATTGATGACACTAGTTTAATCGATCAAGGGTTGAGGTTTTGTTCTAGGGTTAAAGGGTTAGGGTTTCTGTTTTCTTGGGTATTTGGGTGATTGTTTATTGTGAGATTTGTTCTTGTCGTTTGTTTAGGGTTTCTGCTGAATCTTTACGTTTGCATGTGTTAAGTTGACGTGGAGATAGTTGCTTTTGTGTTCTTTCTTTGCATGGTCTGCTGATTTTACTACTATGGATCCAAGTGATAATATTCCAAAGGATGATAGGGGTAACCCGCCGTTACCTGTTAAGAGTATTAGTTCGGATAACCATAGCAGAGATAACGGTTTGGAGGATCTAGGTTTTCAGTCTTTCTCTGAAAAGATGTGTGGGGATGTTTTCATTAGCTTGAAGCCTCTGGGTGTTCAGGATTTGCGAGGCAAAACTCCCATGTTTGCTAAGCCGTTGAATATTGATGGGAACACGCTGCTGCCTAGACGTGGTATTTTACGGAATGAGCAAAAGGTAATTAATGTAATTGATGAATTGGAGAAGGTGACTGTTCCTGTTCAGCCACCCGATGCTAAAGCTGGTTGCCAAGCTGGTCAGATTGAGAAAATGACAATGCCAGTCTCTTATGCTGAGAAGCTTCAGTCTTCTGGTGGAAATAAAAGGGAGGTTAATTTTAGGTTTATGGAGGCTCAAGAAGTGATGGAGAATGCTGATATTGTCATCCCAAAAGAAGCGGTTCGAAAAGTGCAGGATAGGTTTGCTAATGTCTTGTATGGTTATTTTTTGGGTAGTAGACTTCCGTTTCCAGTGGTAGAATATTATGTGAAAAATGTCTGGAACAAGTATGGATTCTCTAAGGCTATGATGAATTCCAATGGTTTCTTCTTTTTTAAATTTGATTCATCTGAAGGAATGAATAAGGTTCTTGAAGGTGGCCCTTGGTTAATCAGGAAAGTCCCGTTATTTCTCAATGTTTGGACCCCGGCAGTAACACTTAGAAAGGATGGGATCAAAACGGTCCCTGTATGGGTAAAGTTTCATAATGTACCTATTGCTGTCTACACTGATGATGGTCTGAGTCTCCTGGCATCGAAGATTGGTATTCCAAAGAGGTTGGACAACTATACTGCTAATATGTGTCTGGATAATTGGGGTAGAACAAGCTTTGCACGTGCTATGATTGAAATATCAGCTGATAAGGAATTGAAAGACCATGTAGTTGTAGCTGTTCCTAAATTGGTAGAAGAGGGGTATGTTATGGAGAAAGTCAAGGTCGAATACGAATGGAGACCAAAAAGATGTCCTACCTGCTGTCTTTTTGGCCACGATGTTTCGTTGTGTCCGAAGTTAGAACCGGAGCAGCCAAAAAAAGTCTCCATTGATCAAGATGGATTTGTGACTGATAAAAGGAAAACAGCTAAACACGTGTTCCCTCAGAAGAAACAAAAGGCTAAATTTGTTTATAAACAAAAAACTAATCCTTCTGGGGCTGGTACGTCTGGAACGAAACAAGATGATGAGATTCTCAATAGGGATGGCACGAGTAAGGGTGTTAATGGCGGTAAGGGAAGCAATAAAAGTAATCTAAAGATCCAGAACTCGTTTGCTGCTTTATCTAGTGATGATACTATGGAGGGGGATCCTTTTGTGGACCTGAGCTATAAGAGTGGGTCGATACGGATTCAGAATGATGATGAAGGGGTTATAGACGACTTGCAAACTGAAATATCTGAGTATATGGCTGCTGAAATGCATACAAAACCAACTGAGGGGGCAAGCACTCCCGGTCTTAAGGGTGTTAATGGGTAGTATAATGGTTTGGAATGTTAGGGGCTTGAACCGTCCCCTGAAACAACGAGAGGTTCGGCAATTAATTACTGAAAATCATCTTAATATTTGTGCTGTTTTGGAGTCGCATGTTAATAATTCTAATCTAGATAGAGTTTGCAATGGGGTATTCAGGAACTGGGATTGGTGTTCTAATAGTAGTAGCTGTTCGAGAGGAACTAGGATTATAGTGGGCTGGAATAAGGAGATAGTGGACCTTATGGTGATCCATCAAACTGACCAGGTTATTCATGTGCAATACCATCTCAAGTCGGTTGATAAAAATCTTTTTTGTTCGTTTGTTTATGCCGAGAATAAGTACCAGGACAGAAGAGATCTTTGGGAAAACCTATGTAAGCACAAAAACTTTGTCCGGGATAGGCCGTGGGTAGTGATGGGGGATTTTAACTCGGCGCTTTCAATGGAAGATTGTCTGGTTGGCTCATCTACTATTACTATTGGCATGAGAGAGTTCTATGAATGTGTCCAATGTAATGAGCTGGTTGATATCAAGAGCCATGGTATGCATTTTACCTGGAATCAAAAACCGAAACAAGGAGTAGGTGTGGTAAAAAAGATTGATAGGATCATGGGGAATATTCACTTCTTGGATATGTATCCTGATGCTTACGCTCTTTTTCACCCTTTCCGTGTTTCGGATCACACCCCTTGCATACTTATCCTATCCAGTTACAAACATAGTCGGCCAAAACCCTTTAAGTTTGCTAACTTCCTAGCGACTAAGGAGGGATTCATCCAATGTGTTTCGAATGAATGGAGTAAGGAGGTTCAAGGGGTCACCATGTTTTCAGTTGTAAAAAAGCTCACATCTTTGAAATCTCCTCTCAGACGTCTTCTTTATAAGCAAGGTAATCTCCATGAAAGGGTTAAGTCTTTGAGGTTGAAGTTAGATGAGGCCCAAAAGGCTATAGATGCTAATCCGTTTGACACTGGCCTAAGAGAGGAAGAATTTATCTGTCTTAATGAATTCCGTTCAGCTTCTTATGATGAAGAGTGCTTTCTAAAGCAAAAAGCCAAAGCGGACTGGTTGGCTGCGGGTGATTCAAATACTAAATTTTTTCACAACTGCGTGAAAACGAGGAACGCGTGCAATAAGATCCTCCAAATCCAAGATATAAACGGTAACCAATTCAAGGGTGATGAAGTTTATGCAGTGTTGGTTAATCACTATGCTAATTTCTTGGGTACGATGCATAATGTGGAAAAACTAGAGGTGAATGGCTTGTTCAGTAATGTTCTGGATTCAAATGTTGCAGCCTCTATGATCCGTCAAGTTACTCGTGAGGAGGTAAAAATTGCGATGTTCTCCATTGGTGAGAATAAGGCTCCAGGTCCGGATGGTTACACTTCGGCGTTTTTTAAAAATTCATGGGAGATTGTCGGGGATGAAGTTACGAAAGCTATTTTGGAATTCTTTAACAACGGGAAGCTGCTGCAACAAATCAATCATACCATCATTGCGTTGGTCCCAAAAGTTACTACCCCTAATTCGGTAACTGATTATCGGCCGATTTCTTGTTGTAACGTGCTATATAAATGCATTAGCAAAATTATTACTGATAGAATCAAAGGTAGCCTGGATTTACTGGTGAACATTAGCCAATCTGCCTTTGTCCCTGGTAGAAAGATTTCAGATAATATCCTTCTCACTCAGGAGTTAATGCATAACTATCACCTGAATGTTGGCCCTCCTAGATGCGCGTTTAAGATCGATATTCAGAAGGCATATGATACAGTCAGTTGGTCCTTCCTGGAGGACATCCTAATTGCTTTTGGATTCCCCCTTAAAATGGTTAGTTGGATTATGACTTGTGTTAGCACTGTTTCATACTCTTTGAGCATTAATGGTAATCTTCACGGGTATTTCAAGGGCAAACGGGGGTTGAGATAGGGGGACCCGATATCTCCTTACCTGTTTACTTTGGTTATGGAGGCTCTTTCGCTTTTACTAAAGAATGCAGCTACCTCTAGTAACGCATTTAGATACCATCTCCACTGTAAAAAACAGAAGATTATAAATGTCTCATTTGCTGATGACTTGTTCATTTTTGTGAATGCTGATGCCGTTTCGGCTAAGATAGTGAGAGATGCTCTTAATCAGTTTTCAAGGGTCTCGGGCCTGATTCCCAATATGTTGAAAAGCACGGCCTTCTTTGGTAATGTTCCACATTCTATTAAACGGGAAATCCTGAGAATTATGCCGTTTCAAGAGGGTGTGCTTCCTGTTCGCTATTTGGGAGTTCCTTTAATATCATCTAAGCTCTCGTATAAGGATTGTAAGGTGCTGGTAGAGAAAATGGAAAAGAAGATCGATAACTGGACGACTAAATCTCTCTCTTTTGCAGGTAGATTACAGTTGGTTAATTCGGTCCTTTCGGCGATGCATATTTACTGGGCTACGGTATTTTTATTACCAGCTAGAATTGTTACAGAGTTGGAAAAACGTATGCGAGATTTTCTATGGTCTGGAAATTACCATCAAACTGTGAAGCCAAAGGTTGCATGGAAGGTTGTTTGTCTCCCGAAGGATGAGGGAGGATTGGAAATTCGCAGCATCTCGGATGTTAATAAGGCCCTCTTATCTTCACATGTTTGGAGCATTCTATCAAATAGGAAATCGTTATGGGTTCAATGGGTTCATATCTATAAGCTTAAGGGTCGAAGCTTCTGGGAGGTTCCTTGTCGAGGTCGTATGACATGGGGATGGAGGAAACTTCTTGCTATTCAGAGCCTTATTCGTCCTTTCATGTGGAAATCTATTGGGAATGGTGCTGAAACTAATGCTTGGAGTGATACTTGGTGCAACGCGGTTCCGCTTCGTGCTCTTATTACCCCAAGAATTATCGCTAATGCAGGCTTCAACTTACATTCTTCTCTAGCGGATCTGGTGTCTCAAGATGGGCAATGGAGCTGGCCAATTGCTTGGTTTAACCTGTTCCCAGTCTTAATTAACCTGGTGGTTCCTACTTTATGTGACAACTTTCGAGATCGGTTGGTTTGGAAAGACTTGGAAGGGAATAATCGTCCATTTTCTTCTTGGGGGGTTTGGAATAATATCCGTCATCATGAAAGTAAAGTGCCTTGGGGGAATATGGTTTGGTTTAAACAATGCATTCCCAGGCATGCGTTCCACATATGGCTAGTTATTCAAAACAAGTTGAAGACACAGGATCGTCTATCTGTTTGGGAAGCGGGAAGTGGAACAAATTTGAATCTAATGTGCTGCCCTTTATGCTTCTATAACAGGGACTCGAGAGATCATCTCTTCTTTGAATGCTCTTTTGCATCTCAGGTTTGGAACAATGTAAGGAGTCTCACCAATATGGAAGATGTGAATGGAGGCTGGATCGATATTATGGCTTGGATGAATCATAACTCGACCTTACAGAAGCCCGACAATGTTGTTAGTCGGTTGGTAGTAGCGGCTGCAACTTACTTTATATGGCAAGAACGTAACAACAGGTTGTTTTCTCGGAACCACCGGACGGCTATGGTAGTGTCTCAGGAGATTATTACTACTGTTCGATTGCGGCTTATATCCCTCAAGTTTAAACGGAGATTTGAAAATGGAAGCTTGGTGGAAAAGTGGAAGATTCCTGGCAACAATTTAGAGATTGATCCCGGCTAGTGTAGTTGTCTGTTTTTGTAGTGTGTTTTTGTTTTGGCCGTGTTTGGTTTGTGTGCGTGTTAGTGGCCTTGTGTGCCTAGTTGTGGTTTGTTTGGATGTTTGTTCCTAGTGTTGGTATGCCAGAGCTAGTTTGGGTGTGGTAACTCAGCCACACTTCTGTTTTTATTGGTATGATTTATAAAATTCACCGGGGTAACCCTTTACCCAAAAAACAACTGTACTAAGTATGTAACAAATGGACATACATAGCATGTGACGTGAAACAAATGTACTAAGTATGCACACAATGGGCATACATAGCATGAAATGTAATGTGAAACAATGTACTAAGTACGCACACAATGGGCATACATAGCAAAAAATGTAATGTAAAGCAATGTACTAAGTACACACACAATGGGCATCCATAGCATGAATTGTAATGTAAAGCAATGTACTAAGTACGCACACAATGGGCATACATAGCATGAAATGTAATGTAAAACAATGTACTATAATGTACTAACGAACATAGCAGGTATATGATGTGAAAACATGGAAAGCATGAAAGTAACAAGTAGGCACATGTGTTCCACCCCAAAACAGTTTGGAAAACAGTAAAAGAGGGGTCTATGTACTCACATAAACACCTTGAAAACATTTAAAAGAGGGGGTTCTATGTACTCACTTGAGATTGCTCAGAAGTCCTAAGATAACCACCAAGCAATGCTAGAGATCACGGAATCAAACGACACCTAATATAGGTAACTATGTTAATATACCGGACCTAAATCGGAAGATCGGATAGAATGCGAGTTCGTAAACCAAACGAGTATGGAGACTCGTGTAATATGGTTTAACAAAGCCTACATACTAAGTGAAACCTAACATAAGTGCTTACGACCCATTATGACCCGTTTAGGTAGCTTATGCTACTTTAACGCGTCACTCGCGTGAAACGCGTTCGGACCGCCTAACTAGTCCTATGACAAGTAAAATATGCCTTAACATATCTAATATTGTTACCAAAACAGTTTAGATACCAAAATTTATGTTACATATGCTTAAAATGAATTTTGGCGTCAAAAGGGCATTTTGGTAATTTACCTAAGGCATATAAACTACCTATCATACAACTACTTAAACGAAGCGACCATAAGGTATAACCTCGGAAGGTTATTCCCTATATACTATGGTCACCTAATGTGTTTGGTCGGATCCTAATGATCGACCAAATGGGTCGGGTTCGAAGGTATAAGCGATTTATCAGATCGCTTACCCTTACGACCCTAGACAACGTGGTAATCAGTAGGCATAGTCACAAGGGACTATAACCATCGTGATTACAATCACGTTGCGAAGTTCAAACGAACTTCGCATTGACCATAAACTGGTCAACGCAGAAAGTCAAACTAAGTTTGACTTTCGGACTCGAAAAGCAATAAAAGAACGAAGGAACACTTACGAAGGGTCCCCGAATGCTAATCTAGATCAAAATAACTCAGGTATGAAACAATGGTTCCAACTTAGAGTCTTTTAGATCAGATTCTTGTGAGGAATGAGTGAAAATGTGATGGGTATTTATAGTAAATGGTCCACCGTTAGGATCGTTTCTTGGAAAAGGGGGCACGATCTAAGCCGTACACTTGTTGGAAAGTTGTGGTAACTCATTTGCCATCCACCATAAGAGTTTGACACTTGGCACTTGGCCTTTGGGGAGTGTTAAGGGCTGTTAAAAGCTGAAAAAAAACGTTTTGCTGCATCTGGCCCCTGTTTACGGACCTAGTTTGGCAGATTTATAGTTTCAGTCCCTGCAACCTCAAAACTTTGTTTTCGATGCGTTTTTTTGACACGTTTAAGCCCCGTTAACCCCATTTCAAAGCTCTAAAATGAAGTTAAAGTATAGGGAACTTAAAATGTGCTCAAAAATATCTCAGATGTCGGTTCGTTTGGCCGTACGATCGCGATGTTCGCTTAATTACGACGGAATGCGCATAAGCGCGTAAAACGATCCAAATGACGCGACGAATGGATTTTTCTCAAGCCTAAACACTAAAATAAAATATTTTAGTGCTTACATAAATTTTTGGATGTCCGGATGTATTCAGAACGTAAGTCATGCGCGAAAGTGTAAACTTGTGCACTTTTTGACGCTTTTAGTCCCTGAATGTCCCAAAAGTTTATTTTAGCACACCAAACACCTCAAAGCCTATTTCTAAGCTATGTAGAGGATATTTATGGTATGTTTAACTTATGGTCATGTTCCGGAATGTTCGTTACTGTTCAAATTGGCATACTTTCGCAGTTTGTCAAGTTTAGTCCCTGTAAGCGAATTAACTTGTTTTTGCCACACCAAAGCCTTCAAAACTTATTTCTAAGTTATGTAAGGGTTATTTAAGGTATGTTAAGTATATGTTGATGTTCCGGAGTATTTGTCGCATTAAACTGATTACGTTTACGCATCAGTTTGCGTATAACTCTCCAGAAAGCGATGTAGAGTTTGAAATTGAATAAAAGTCAAAACATGAAAAATGTAAAACATAACCAAACAAACATTGGGATCAAATAACATTGTTTAATTGATAATTGAACTGTTCACAATGATTACAAGCACAGATGTTACACATACTATGAGCAATGTACTATGTAACTAGCAAGTAGGCAATATAACATAAACCATATCACCTATAGTGTTGAGCCTTGCATGTGGAGTGAAGCGTCGTTGTGGATCGTTGAGCACTGTACAGGTTATAGTCTGGTTTTAACAAAAACTTTTCCCTTATTAAAACCAAGTTCACTATAACCAATGGCTTTGATACCAATCTGTCACATCCCCAAAAAAAATCCACACGCGGAGTATCACCGCTTGGAGGCGTGACTGACCAGGATCAAGCCACCAATCATATTGAACAAGCATGTAAGTAGTATATATAGTCAAACACAATACAATTGGTGTCTAAACAAAACATAGTTTAAGTTGCAAGCGGAAGCATAATGTTTAAAACCCAGTCATAAGTTTAAACGTTTCAAATGTTTAGCATGGCACACAGCTGTCCATGTCCCACAACAACTCTTCCCACTCCAATGCAAGCTCCACGAGTACCTAACGACCTGCAAGGCATGTAACAACGAGTCAACAACAAAGTTGAGCGAGTTCACAGTTGGTTGTTTAGTTATAGTGTTCGTAAATTATATGTTTATTTCGTAAACCATGTACTGTATTAATCTGTATCGCGGTTTCCCAAACATGTTTGCGATGATTAGTGGGGGCTTCCCATGTGTATCGTATTAATTCGTATCGCGGTTTCCCAAACATGTTTGCGATGATTAGTGGGGGCTTCCCATGTTGTATGTTACTAGACTAGTCGTATCCGTACGTACCCTTCTTAATCCAAGGACCGTAGCAAGTATGAGTGTACGTAGGTTTTACGTACGTGCCCTTCAATCCGAGGACAGTAGCAAGTATGAGTGTACGTAGGTTTTACATACGTGCCCTTCCCAACCCGAGGACAGTGAAAAGTAGTTTAATAGTAATGATAGTACGAGTAGTTATTCAATCCCATTCCCAACCCACCGGGAATCCCATGCCTTAGGAGTGTGAACTCACCTTGGTTTGCTCGGTATGCTAAACTATGTGCTCATAAGTAATCAGTCAAGTCCTATAGTTATGTACGTATACACAATCAGTGCATGTTGGTAAAGTTTCACACACAATCTAGGTCACTAAGTATACTGGATGGTTAACATCACGTAACGCGTAAACAGTTAATCAAGTTCACATAATTCACGCTTCACATAGTAGATTTCCCAGTCTACTCTAACAAGATTATTCATTAACAGTCATGGTAAGCTTAACAGTGTTAACAGCGTTAATCAGGGTTAACAGATTTAACATACATAATAAAGTTACACACTTAATGTAGTTAATATACCTAACAGGGTTAACTCACTTAACATAGTTACTGTGCCATAACAGGGTTGGATCAGAATTAACAGAGTTAACATACGTAGCAAGGGTTAACATACTTAACGTGGTTAACATAACTCAGTTAACATACTTTACATATTTGACATGTTTAACAGCGTTAACAACTTAACAGAGTGATAATCTAACTGAGTTTACATACTAAACAGAACTAATATGCCAGACACTCAACGAAAACACTCCTGGGCGAAATAACATTTGACGAAAACCCAAGGGTTTTCGTCGGACATAAGGTTTGGCGAAAACACCTTGTGTTTTCGTCTGGAACATCATCATCATCAATAACATTTACATGCGACGGAACCCTAATCATTACTACACTACAACATACAATCATTCAATCAGATTAGACCGTACAAATCATCAGATCAATCATGAACAGGCATAGCACAAGCAATCCTAACATCAGATTATCATACAATCATCAGACCATGCATGAAAGGCACAACATAATCACATAGCATCGGATTATAAGCATCCTTATCATACCAATCAATTCAAATCATATGCTCACAGTCATTACCCACTAACAGTTAATATCCATGATGTCAACAATTAGTCAAGTGATTTCAATCAAAAGAATCATAAATAACAGACCACTAACCTAAGTAGAAAAGGTGGTACATCGATCGACGTATGGGACTCGATTGTTCAAAACTGCCGTCGAGTTTCAAAGAGGAGCGAGGGAGAGAGGATGAAAGGTGTCTAGGGTTTTTGTCAGTTCTCATTTTCGTGCACAGGTTAAAACAAATTCTATAATCAATCGTTACTGGGCCAAAGCCCATGAGTTGACTTCGCCGATCAGTAGTGGACGAAAACACTTAAGTGTTTTCGCCACAAAAGTGTTTTCAGGTGGGGGTATTTTCGTGGGTAAGGGTTTTCGGCAAAGACTCAACATTTTGTTTTAAATATATATACTATCATAATATCAATACACAATATATAACACATATATACATATCATGCGTACCACAAATCTACAAACACACTTAGCAAGTAAGTACCAAGTCAAATCGAGTAGAGACCTTGAAAAACTCGGGTTGTTACAAACATATTTTTGGATTTTAGAATTTTTGACAAATTTAAAAACAAACACATATTTTTTTTTCAATTTTTAGGGTTTTTGAAATATTGTTTATTTATATACAGAAATCAAACAAACTCCCTGTTTAACCATCGTAGGGACCAGCAACCTTCTCTTCTCGTGCCAGGCTGCTTCGATTCTCATTTAATTGACATTCTATTTTCTTCGGAAGCACCTGCATATTCAAATTAATTCAATTACTTGAACAATTTAACCCACATCTGTTTGACCTTAGGCATTTCAACACAATATGCATCATTTAACTTCGGGAAATCTTTGTCATTTTGTACAAAGACTTTGTCAATTTTCACATTTTTTTCTTCATTTACCGAAGTCATTTGTCTCTTAACAGACCATGTTTGACCTTTTGGAGTACCTCTTTTGTAAAAATGTGAATCTTTTTGAACATTTTGATTTTGAACAACAACTTTTGGTTTCCAAAACTGGTTTGGTTTTGTTGCATCAACCGTTGTTTTCCAACTTTGTGTTGTTCTAAATCTGGGTGTCATCGATTTCCAAGTTTGTTGTGAGTCAGCCTTTGACATTTTCGGCTTCCAAGTTTGTTTAGAATCAAACTTGGTTGACTTCTAATTCACAACATCAGACTTCTTTTTCGTTTCAACACCAACAGGTTTCAGATTTGGACACTTGCGTGGAAGATGTCCAGTTTGATCACATTTGAAACATGCTCTCTTGGACACATCTTTGACCTGTTGTTGTTGTTTTTTCTGAGTATGGAACTCTTCATTAGACTGTCGTCTAAATTGAAGTTCTTTCTCTTCTTCTGAACTAGTTCCGTGAACAAAATTCATCTTTTCCTGATAATTTGGCGTTTCATTTTTCCTCCAATTCTGTTTCTTTTTATAACCCAACCCAGCCTTCATATTTTTCTTCTTAAAACCAGGTTTGTTATAAAAAGTTTTGTGACCTTTTTTAACAAACTTTGGAATTACAGACTTTTCAATCTCAACCATTTTGAAAACGTTGTCAATTTTGTCTGAAATCACATTCTGAATCGGGAATACAATATCTAAGAATAATTTGTCTGATCCAATCATGGTATAAACCAATCCTTTTGAATCATCATTCAAATTTTTCTCAGATTTTGAGTTTTTCAGATATTCTTCATGAAAACTACCTTCATTTTCATCATGTGATTCAGCTTTACCTGTATCAATCGACTCTTCTTTCAACACACTTTCAACGACCTTACCTACCACCTCTGAATCACTAGAATCATCAGATTTGGAATAGGTTACGTCAATGTTATCTGGCAATTGACCATGTTGAAAGCTTTTTCGACCTTTTCATCATCATAAAATGCTAACTTTTCCGGTGGAGGAACTTGATGATACTCAGAACCAATGCCCTTTTTGTTTTTCTCAGAATCATCATCACCCGGTTTTATGTTGAAAATTCTTTCAAGCACATATGATGACCCATGATAACTTTTTAACTTGTTGTTATCCTGTTCTAAATCAGCAATCTGACGCTTTAGCTTAGCAACATCCTCAATGTAAGAGTTTACAACTTGTTGCTTTATTTCATACTGTCGCTTTAACGTATCAGTTGTTTCAGAACAGTATTTCAATCTCGATTGAACAAGATTCATTTGACCTTTCACATCTTCATATGACTTTTTAGTAATGTGATAAGCCAATTTTATTGAATCGTATTCTTTTTTCATTTCTTGACATGTATTTTCTTTTTGAACACATTCTTCTGTCATTTTTGAAACCTTTTCTTTCAAAATCTCATTTTCTTTTTCTAAGTTCTTGCATTTTTGTGTGAGCTTTTCATCATTTTCTTTTAAAATCTTTTCATTTTCTAACATTTCTTTGCATTTTTCTTTTAAAACTTCTTCGATTTTAGTAAATTCAAGATCTCTTGTTATGAATTTTTTGTCTTTTTCAGTACAAGCACTGCACGTTTCCATGCATTTCTTGCACTGTTCAACAGTTTCATTTAAGACTTCAGAATCAGATTTTACCTTAGTGATTGGCACTTCGGTGTTGTTTGTTGTTTCAGTCTGATCAGCATCTTTTTTCTTTTCTTCTTTACCAACACCAGCATCATCTCCAACATCATTCAAACTCTCATTCTTCTTCTCTTCTTCTTTCGTCTTTTCTTTCTCAACCTGCTGTTCTTCAGTAACAGCTTCTTTTTCAACAACTTTTTCTTCTACCTTCTCTTCCTCTTCTATCTTCACATCCTCAACTTTAACACCATCAACTTTGATTTCTTCAGCAACAAAGACACGATGTTTGCTTTTTGATATTGTTCTGCCATGAGCTGTGAATCGATCATCAACAAGATCTTCTTCTGGAAGAATCTCACTCCAATCATACCCTTCATCATCATGGATTACTACACATGCTCTTGACTTCTCTTTGGGATTATTTTCGATCATTTTCGGCTCTTCTTTGCTACGGTGGTAAATCGCCTTTCGGTAATAATCATCATTGAAAGGATGTTCATTTCCATCAACTGCAGAATTATTGCATTCTCTCTTGAAATGACCTTTTTGCTTGCATTTGAAGCATGTCACTTTCGATTTATCAAATCCCAGCTTAGTTGACGGACCACCGATTGTCTGTTTCCCAGTAATCTCCATGTATCTCTGAGCTCTGCGGATGCAACTTGCCAAACACCAGCGAATGTCTATGAGTTCCATTTCTTCCGGATCAATCTGGTCGTAGTCTTCTTTGGTCAATTCAGAATTTCCAATTTTGCATGCAACTAGACCTTCATATGATTCCAGAACATATGCAAAGAAGCTCATTTGCTGCTTAGCAGAGTTGATGCTCATAGCTGGAGAATTCTTTAGCTTAAGAGCAATGTTGCACAGTATTTCCTCTGATTCTTCAAGATTAGCTTTTGCAGAAGATGAGTGATATCCTGGATTGTAGCTTGATGAGCTTTTCTGTGATTCCTTTGTCTTCTCACCACTAAATGCTGTCTTTGGTGAATCACCGGCTTTCATCGAGGGTATGTTACCTTTGTAATAAAGACCAACATTCTGATGATGTGAAGAACTGCTCATCTTACTTTGCTTTTGTAGCTCAAGCTCATGACTTTCTATCTTTTCTATCAACACATCAAGAGTAATTGAATCATATAAACATCATTTTTCAAGATAAAAACAAACGTTTGCCACTGATCGGCTCGTGGTAACGCTTCTATGATTTTATCAATTATTTCCTCTCTCGTTTTCACAATCTCAAACCTTTCGAGTTCAATTTTTAAATGACAAAAACGTTCAATCATTTGCCTCACAGACTCTCCCTTTAAGCTATCAAACAAATCAAATTCCTTTTTTAGTAAAGCAATTTTGTTCTTTTTAATTTGTTTGCCTCCTTCGGCTTTAACCCTTAATGCTTCCAAACTGATTTTGATGACCCATCATGATTTAACAAAGAAAATATATCATCTCGGATAGATTGTTGAATCAAGGAGATCATCTTCTGCTCATATGAGAATTTCCTTTTATCGTCATCTGTTAAGATTTTGAGTGAAATTTCTTCTCCTTTGTCATTAACAGGTCTATCATAACCAAATTCCAAGCAAAACCAGCTTTCATGTGCATAAGTTTTAGTCCAGTTGATAAACCGTTCTTTCCACCATGTATAGTCTTCAATATTTTCAAGCGTTGGTGGTTTTGAATGGGTTCCATAGAAGTTATCATGTTTAATATTATCATTGATTGCTTTTGTTATGGTTTTTGGTGTGACAGTTGAAGTCTCAGACGATTCGGATGTAAACGCGTTGTAGAACGTGTTGTAGAACTCTTCAGCCATGATGCTAACTCCTCGAATCACCTGAATCACAAATACACAAGATTAGTTCAATCACTTATCAATTAACTGAATCAGACTGGTACTCGAACTAGTGAATATTCTGTGCGAACTGAGATCACTTTCAAATGAATTAACAAGATTCAAACGAACTGGATCGTGTTTCACACGAACTAAGCAAATTTCATGCGATTTGATGATTATTTCACCACTTCGTGCGAATTGGATCAATTTACACGCGACCTGAATCAACTATCAAGCGAATTGGACCATTTCATGCGAAGTGAAGTGTTAATTCAAATGAACTTGATCCTAATACTTCAACTCGTGCGAAATGGATGTTCAATCCTATTCAATCTGTGCGAATTGAACTCCTTCAAACGACCTGGTGACACATTAACCAATCCGTGCGAACTGGTAGTTAAACCTCAAACGAACTGAGATCAAATCCAAACGAATTGGACCTTTTTGATGCGACCTGGCAGCTAATTCATGCGAACTGACACTTTCAAGCGAATTGAAGTCATTTCATGCGATTTGAGGTGGAATTCGTGCGAAATGGGGGTCCAATACGTGTGAACTGAGTCAACAAAGTCCAATTCGTGCGAATTGGAAGTTCAAATCATGTGAAATGGATCAACAAAGTTCAATACGTGCGAAATGGTTCCCTAATTCAAACGAGCTGAGGGTTTTTTACACGCGAATTCGGACCAAAAATCTTAGATTTCTCCCAAACGGCTAGGAATTTAGATCTGAAACTTTGTAGGCTTGTAGATCAGATGTTTTTGCACATCATATCCAAAAATCAGCAATTTTGAACCGTAAAATCTGTTTAATTTTGCAAAATTCATTGTAAAACGTGAAAGAGATGAAAAAGATGAAGAAATAAATCAAATCTGATGCAATTTGGATCTGAATTTGATGAAATCTTGTACGAATCTGTGTGAATGATCCGTGCAATCGAGCTCCTGCTCTGATACCACTTGTTAGGACCGGTTTTGACTCCAAAACGATTGCGAACCGAACGTGTGACGTGCGGAATCCGTACACGACGTGAACAAACACACGTGACGTAATATAACTGTGATTCTATTAGAAATGTGACGAGTACAAGCACCTGAATCACGTGGAGCACACTTTCTCTCTCTAGACTTTCTCTCTCTAGATCCTAAGCTTCAAAGTTCTAAATGAACAAAAGTCTCCAAAAGTTCTAAATCTTAACCCTAACACATCTATTTATTGGTAAAGGATATAAGGAGGTTCTCCTTATTTACAATAATGCCACCTTGCCCTTTTCTATCTAATATTACAATATAAAGACTTGTTTTCTTCTGTTTCTGCTACGAACTGGATTGACGGAGGTGATAGACATAAATGCACCAACACTGTGTATTTTAAAACAATGTAACATAATGAAACTTTAGTACCATGTGTTATGAGCAATTTGTAACGTGACTCTCCGATGATTCCGCCAAGGGTTGTTTTTATATGCGGTCGGGGTGTTACAATAATCAAGATGGATAACTTGTACATAGTAAACGTAAGCTTAGGTGGTTAACACATTTAGAACACTTGTAGGTTACGTCGCAAACCAAGAGAAGTACCAATGAATTTACGACGCTTCAGGACGCAAATCTGTGAGTTCATGTCCCCTCTTTTAAACGTCTTCTAGTTTTCATAAAACTAATGGGGGAAATACATGTACAAAAGGTATGTTAGACTAGGGAATGAAACAACTAGATCACGTGCGAATAGGGTTGTACTTAAGCACCATTAATCAAGTTTAGACCGAGGAATGGAAAGGGGTAGATCTATTGGGTTTTGACGAGCCCCACTCTTGGTCTATATGACCCATGATGTATTGCAAAATACATCCATTTATCATGTAAAGTTTGTGCGTATTTCGTATTCATTTAGTTTATTGGTTAGAATTTCGTTACTTTGATCAAATTCTCGTTTTCCAGGTCTTTAGTGCTAAAAATGTCGAAAAACGAAGAGTTATCGGTTGGGAAACAAGTTGGAATGGAGTTCGGATAGTTGCAGTGCTGAAACTGGTTGAAAAACGGAGAAATCTGTGAAAAGTGGGGTGTAGCGTCGCGCTACAACCATCCACTTAAGCCGTCGTGCCCCGCTACCATTAAACAAAAAATATTTGTGAGATTAGGGCGTCGCGCTGCGCGACCCTGAAGGCAATTACCCGTCGCGCGACGTGGCGGGGTTAATCAGCGGCGAATCTTGTTTGTGGGGCCTGGATAGTATTTAAAGTCATCAAAATCATTCTAAAACCCTACTTTACGAATTAAGGAGCTTTTGGACGAAAATCAGAGATCTTTTGGAGCGTTTTCGAGTTCGAGAAGTTACCGGTTGAAGATACGAAGTGCGGGAATCATTTCAGACATATTTGCCATTCGGGTGTCTTTACTTTCGCCTTTCATTCACCATCATGTTTCGTGTTCTCGTTAATACTTTGTGTTTGATGTTTTTCATGACTATTGTTGGCTAAACTTGTTGAACTACCTAGACTTGGATGAATGATTATTTAAGTTTCGATTATATTATGAATTTATGAAAACTATAGATTATTTATAAATTGTAAACGACTTGTTCTATCGGTTAGATGTGTATGCGTGATTGATATTGTTTGAATATTGTTTATTGCTTCGTATGAATCTTGGTGACGGTCTTTATCACATAATAGAGTCGTGCTAGGGTCCCCGAAACCTTAGAGCTTTGTGAGATTAAGGAAGAGAGTGAGAGTAAACCCGTAGATACTCCACCCCTAGAGCTTAAGGTTCTCCCGTCACACCTATAGTATGTTTTCTTAGGAGAAAATTCAAGAATGCCCGTCATTATCTCTTCTAGATTGACGGAGGAGAACAAGGGGAAGTTAGTTGAGGTGCTAAAGGAGCCCAAGGATGCTATTGCTTGGAAGTTGTCCGATATTAAGGGGATTATGTCACACCCCCAAAATACCACCTAGGGAGTGTCCCTGTTAGGCGTGTGACGTACCAACAATGAGCCACTAATCACATTGAACCCATACAAGTTTCTAAAATAGCTTTCTCAATCAATAACAAGTTTTAAATGACAACCAATATGTTCAGCAGAAGCAAATATTAAACCAAGTTAAACCGTTTCAAAACCAAAGTATAGTATCAAGAAATCAATCACATAAATCCTTCCAGTCGACCCATGACCACTCCAGCTACTCCAGACAGCAAGATCCCTAATCCAAGATATCCAACGACCTGCAAGCATGCAACAAGTGTATCAGACAACGCTGGTGAGTTCATAGTTTTACAAAAACGTTGGTTACCAAGTGTTTAGTTGATCCATTGAATTTAATTCCGAAAGTAATGTTGATAATATCTCGATACTGAACAAGACGACTCCTGATGTATGTTTTGCCCGTTCCCCAGTGCTTCTATCAAAACACTGGGCCCGACTGGGTCATTAGTTCCCAACCGTCCTCCCCGGTACGGTGTGAGGGTGCCAAACCTAAGTACCGCTACTAACTAATACCCCGTTACCTCCCCGGTAACAAAAGATGGGACTTAAGAGATAGAGAGTGAGAATATTATCCAACATCCCAGTTTTACCCAAAAGACTTATCCCTCCCCGGGATACCCACTGACTGTCCCAACCATCGGGACACATGCTCAAAAGAGATGAACTCACCTTGGATTGCTCGGTATGTTACGTTACGTTATTTACAGTTGGTCACCCCCTTCCTAACATAGTTACCAATGATACTCAGACTCGTATCTATATATATGCATTTATATGTACACATTCAGATCACATACTTAGCAGTTTGCATATACCAAGAGAGTTGTTGTATAACACATAATAGATGTTCACATTGTGACAACCGGTGATTTACGGCTCTTAATTACGTGATTAACATACGATTAACGCGACAATAAATAGTGTTTACGACGCAACTTAACTTAATTAGTCCCTCAGTAAGCTTAGGAACGCCTATGAGGTTCTACAGTATGTGTATGACGGTCTAGGGGAAATCTGCGGAATATTAAACGGAAACGAACGAAACCGTGCGGAATACTGACAGCGCCACTATTATACGCCTTTTAATTTTAAAAAAAAAATATTCTTTCGACATTTATGGAGTTTGGGTTGCGGTATCGGGTCTCGTTGGAATTACGGGCCACTTACACATGAGCTGGGCTTGTGGGCCCAAGGCCCAAGCCCAAAACCCACAAGCCTAAACCTGCACATAATATATTAGAATCTTATCAAGATTTATAAAATCTATGCAAGATTTATGAGATCTACACAGGATTTACTTAATCTCTACAAATCTAACCTAAATCTCTACAAAATCTTTATAAAATCTCCACAAAGGATTGTGTCTCAAAAGATGGACACAAGAAATCTTATGAGATCTTCCATATCTCTATAAAAAAAATAAAAAAAAACCTATCTTCATCACATAAATAAACAAACACAGAGAAGTCATCTTCTCAAAGGAAACCCATTACCTCCTGCACTCCCTCTCTCTCTCGGACATATTATACAAACACAGAGAAGACTAATTTCTTTCTACCTCACATACACCTTGTCTTTCAAATACACACATAAAAATCCTCTGTAGACATTATCCAAAACTCACACACTCATCGTTCTCTCTCTCACTCTCCGGCGAAATTCAGGCGGAACCGGCGGCGGTGGAGATTTTCGGCGAGTCTTTTTCAGCGCGTACCCCACCCTTCCTGTGACACCTGTGTCACTTCAACCATCAAACAAATACCAAGCCAATGAAATATTGTATTTCATACTTGGGATCTGTATAAATATGTGTATCTTTTGCACATATCAACTCTTGTTCGATTTCAAGCTCTAAATCGCTTTCTGGAAGGTTATACGCGCACTGATGCGTAAATATAACCAGTTTAATACAACAAACACTCCGGAATAGTGACATAGGCTTAACATACCTTAAATAACCTTTACATAACATAGAAATAAGTTTTGAAGGCTTTGGTATAGCAAAATCAAGTTAAATCGCTTACAGGGACTAAAGTTGACAAACTGCGAAAGTATGCCAATTTGAATTGTAACAGACTTTCCAGAACATGACCATAAGTTAAACACACCTTAAATATCCTTTATATAGCTTAGAAATAGGCTTTGAGGGGTTCGGTGTTCTAAAATAAACTTTTGGGTCATTCAGGGACTAAAAGTGTCAAAAAGTGCAAGTTTGCATTTTCGCGCATAACTCGCATTCTGAATACATCCGGACATCCAAAAATTTATGTAAGCACTATAATATTTTATTTTAGTGTTTGGCATAAGAAAAATCCATTCGTCACGCATTTTGGATCGTTTTTCGCGCTTATGCGCATTCCGTCGTAATTAAGCGAACATTGCGTTCGTACGACCAAACGAACTGACATCCGACATATTTTTGAGCATGTTTCATGTCCACAATATTTAGGCATCATTTTAGGGCCTTAAAGTTGGCTTTACGGGCTTTAGAAGTGTCGGAAATGGCTTAAATACACAACAGGGACCAAAACTGTCATTTTTGAAACTTATTTTCTGATCAGAACCCCCATGCGGCCCGCATTAGTTTTGGTGTATCCTGAAGCGGGCCGCGTCAGCCTTCCAGAACAGATAAGATCGATTAGTCAGCTGATTCCAGCTGTTTAATCCACACCCACGCATTCTAACTTGCCCTTTCAGCTCATGGGGGATCATTTTTAGTTACCACAACAATTGAACAAGTGTACGCACAAGATTCGAGCACGGTTTCCAAGAAACGATCTTAACGGTTACCCGAATACTATAAATACCCAACCCACTTCACTTCATTTCTCACAAGAATCTGATCATTTGTGCTCTAAGTTGAAACCTTTGTTTCATACCTGAGCTATTTTGATCTAGATTAGCATTCGGGGACCCTTCGTAAGTATTCTTTCGTTTTTTTATTGCTTTTCGAGTCTTTTCGAGTCTGAAAGTCAAACTTTGTTTGACTTTCTGCATTGACCAGTTTATGGTCAACACGAAGTTCGTTTGAACTTCATAACATAAGCGTAATCATGATGGTTATAGTCCCTTGGGACTATGCCTACTGATTACCACGTTGTCTAGGGTCGTAGGGTAAGCGATCTAATAAATCGCTTATACCTTCGAACCCGACCCATTTGGTCGATCATTAGGATCCGACCAAATACATTAGGTGACCATAGTAGGTAGGGAATAACCTTCCGAGGTTATACCCTATGGTCACATCGTTTGAGTAGTTGTATGATAGGTAGTTTATATGCCTTAGGTAAATTACCAGAATACCCTTTTCATGTATAATTGGTAATTAAGCATATGTAACCTAAACTTTTGTCACATAACTGATTATGTAACATGTTTAGGCATATAACACTTGTCACAGGGCTAGTTAGACGTCTCGAGTGTGCTTTTGCGCGCACGACGCGTTAAAGTAGCATAAGCTACCTTAATGGGTCTCGATGGGTCGAAAGCACTTAGGTTAGGTTTCATTTAGTATGTAGGCTTTGTTAAACCATATGACACGAGTCTCTATACTCGTTTGGTTTACAAACCCTCATTCTATCCGATATTCCGATCTAGGTCCGGTTTATTAACATAGTTACCTATATTAGGTGCCGTTTGACATCCGCGATCTCTAGCATTGTTTGGTTGTTACTCAAGGACTACTAAGCAATCTCAAGTGAGTACATAGACCCCTCTTTTACTGTTTTCAAACTGTTTTGGGGTGAAACACATGTGCCTACTTGTTACTTTCATGCTTTCCTGTTTTCACATCATATACTTGCTATGTTCATTAGTACATTTATAGTACATGATTTCAATACATTTTATGCTATGTATGTCCATTTAGTGCATATTTAGTACATTGTTTTACATTACAATTTGTTGCATATGCTCATCCAGCATATGAACACAGTATATTACATTTTGAACCGTTTATAACTATTTGACTATGTGAACCGTTTGTATCTGTGAACCGTTTGTATCTGTGAACCGTGTGAACCGTATTTGACCATACATAAACATTTCTACAATTGTTAAACATTACATCTTGGTGGTTTGGTTTGAGTAAGTGATTAAGTAACGATGCGTGTGTAATATGATACAAGCATGGTGGATACGCCGCTGGTACTTCCTATATATCAGTGTTTGTATGGTATTACATATCGTAGCGTTATTTGAATCATTTCAGTTTGAGACATATAACATTTTATACAAATAATATACTTTTCACAATACATTGTTTTACAAGCAACTTATCTTATACAAACTCATTTTACAATGGTTATTCATTTAACCATACATTATTCTCTTATTTATACATATCATCTGATCTTATCGTTTTTCAAATGATTTACAAAACAAAGCAAATTACAAGGTTCATGACTAAACATTTTCTCAAACATAAGTCATGAAACCTATTTTCACAAAACCTATGTATCTCACAGGCATTTTTATGCTGACGTACCTATTTTCACATGTGTTTTTCAGGAGCTGTTGCATAAGATGATCAAGATACACATAGGCAGACTTGGGCTTTAGTGACAATAAAAGATGCAAGACTAGTTAATTATGTTGTATTTCTTTGTTTGTTAAGACATTGTAACACTTTTAATCAATAAAACGAAACTTCAATTGCCATGGATTTGAAACAATAAATTCTGTTACAACACTCCCCGACATTTCCGCCACGTTTTGTATGTTCTACGTGGTCGGGGTGTGACAGAAACGATGGTATCAGAGCCAATGGTTATAGGGAATTAGGTTATTAGTAATGCTTTGACCTAGTCTATAACCTTCTTAGGACCCTAACGCGAGTTTACTTGCGTTTAGTCATAAAACAATACCGTCACCTATCCTTAGGCGACGACCACAACAAGAACATAAATTTCAAAACCGCTTCGAAAACTAAACATCTGTTCTAGGATGATTGATTACTAGGTTTTGAACCCTCTATTGTAAGGTTTTGAACCCTCTGTTATATGGTTTTGAACCCCCTTGAGTTTTCAAAATCTCGTCAAGGTTTTGGGTTTTAAATAATGTGAACACGTGCAAACTGGAAGGGTGAATGCCTGTATTCTGGGTTTTCTGTCTAGGCAAGCACTTCGTATACATCTCATCAGACGCGAGACCAGTTGTGCTTACCTGGGAATTCTTGGGATGAGTGTTCATTTATAGGCGAGCATGTCTTCGCGATACATTATTTTTGACCCATTTACTTTGATTAGTCACTGTGTGTCGTTTGTTTACCTTGTGGTAACAAACAAATGACCACTATCCTTGCTTTCATCAGATTTGTTTCATCTCATTCTTTTCGTCTAATTCTCTCACTCGTTTCCTTTCATGTTTCCTCTTTTAGAATGCCTCCTCGACGCGAAAGCCAGATAGCGACTGCCGAATTGGCAGAAATCATTGCGCAGCAAATGGCTGCTCAATTCCCAAACCTCTTTGCTCAATGGAATCAAGCCAACAACAACAACAATGGTCCATGCAATTTCAAGAGTTTTAACTCGGCGAAACCACTCAAGTTTAGTGGTTATGAGGGAGCGACTGGGCTTCTTCAATGGTTCGAGAGCATTGAGAATACTTTCCGCCACGTGCAGTGTCCTGACAATCGCAAGGTCGAGTTTGCTTCGAGTGTGTTCCAGAAGAGAGCCCTTACGTGGTGGAACGGGGTTATGAGAGATCGAGGTGCAGAAGTTGCTCTAGCACAGACATGGGCTGAACTTAGGGCCCTTATGATGAAGGAATTCTGTCCTCGTCACGAGATCAGGGCCTTGGAAAGGGAATTCGACAATCTTGAGCAAGACAGTGGTGAGCATCGAGCCTACACAGACCGTTATGAGGAGTTGAGTCTGTTATGCCCAAACATGGTCACGCCTTTGGATAAGGCAATCGAAAAGTACATTGATGGCCTCCCTGACTCAATACAAGACATTGTGACTGGCAGCAACCCTACTACAGTTAGACAGGCCATTGAGCTATCTGCAACCTTGACTGAATCAAATATCAGGAAAGGTAAGCTTTTCCGAAAAGGTGACAAGAAACCGGTCGAGGAATCGAACCCAATTGAGGAATCAAAGACCATGGATGAACAGACTGGATCCCCTAAGAGGTCAAAGAAGCAGAAGGCTTCTCAGAACTTCGCCATGGTTACTCACAATGATCAAGCCGTCCCCAACCAACCAGCTCAACCCCCTGCTAGGAAGCCACACAATGGAACTGCACCCTTGTGCAACCAATGTAGCCTCCATCATCATGCCAATGTAAAGTGCCGCAAATGCCAAACTTGTGGACTTATAGGCCATACAGCAAGAGTTTGCCCAGCTGCAGCTGCACCAAACCAAGCTGGCAACAATACCGCTCAAGGTCGTTTTCTACCAGGTTCTTGCTTCAACTGTGGCGAGATGGGTCATTTCCGAAGAAATTGCCCAAAGCTTGCTAATGCAAATCCAGCACAGGGATGAGCATCTGATCGAATGGAAGACAACGCTGTTTAGAAATAATCAATCCTTATGTATTATTTTCTTTAGTTGTCAAGATCCAAGAAACAGTTGTTATCGTTGTTTATAAATAAATCTTTTATATACATTGCAATGTATTTATGTGGTTGGATGTATAAACAACATATCTCTTACAATACCGACAATCAAGGAACCGTATTCCTTGAAGAACAAACTACCCCCCAAAATTTTTTCCCATTCTATGATCTCTTGCGTTTTCACAAAATTCCTAAGTACCCGTTTATTCTAAGGAAACGAAGTACAAGGCGCAAGTTACAACACTGGACGAATACCCAAAGTACCACTATAAATCCTTAATAGGGTACCTAAGGGTATTTCCGTAAATCCTAAAATTTTTGTGTTCCTTAATTCGAATATTACGTTTCTTAGAAAACAAAAATCGAATTTTGGGAGATCTTCATATCTTTTCAGATAAATCCCAGAGGACATTGAAGTCCATCGACTGGTTTCCATATCCGTTCTCCATCGATAACAAATTATTAACAAATTAATAATCAAGTTAAACAACTATGTGATTATGTGCTTATGAACATTACAAGACAAACTGTGCGGACTGTGCAAGGAATTACGTAATTATGGATGCATACATAATTATGGAATTTAGTGCACAGAAACCACAGCGAGCTTTGTCATGTGCCTAGAAGTTAACTCTATTCATTTCCATTTCTGATGAAGCACCCGTTGAAAATGACTCCGTTTGTTCATTTTCGTTTCTGAAGATTTGTCCGTTAAGGAAATGAATATCCGTTTGTCTCTCCTTTTCATTTCCATTTCTGATGAAGCACCCGTTGAAAATGACTCCGTTTGTTCATTTTCGTTTCTGAAGATTTGTCCGTTAAGGAAATGAATATCCGTTTGTCTCTCCTTTTCATTTCCATTTCTGAGGAAGCACCCGTTGAAAATGACTCCGTTTGTTCATTTTCGTTTCTGAAGATTTGTCCGTTAAGGAAATGAATATCCGTTTGTCTCTCCTTTTCATTTCCATTTCTGAGGAAGCACCCGTTGAAAATGACTCCGTTTGTTCATTTTCGTTTCTGAAGATTTGTCCGTTAAGGAAATGAATATCCGTTTGTTTCTCCTTTTCATTTCCATTTCTGAGGAAGCACCCGTTGAAAATGACTCCGTTTGTTCATTTTCGTTCTGAAGAATGTCCGTTAAGGAAATGACAGGATTATGACTTACATATCTCTGGTGGTTATTTGACACAAAGTCACAAATAGACTCCTACGAATAAATTTCGGGAAGAAATTTCCTAAAGTAGGGGAGACTGTGACACCTGTGTCACTTCAACCATCAAAGAAATACCAAGGCAATGAAATATTGTATTTCATAGTTGGGATCTGTATAAATATGTGTATCTTTTGCACATATCAACTCTTGTTCGATTTCAAGCTCTAAATCGCTTTCTGGAAGGTTATACGCGCACTGATGCGTAAATATAACCAGTTTAATACAACAAACACTCTGGAATAGTGACATAGGCTTAACATACCTTAAATAACCTTTACATAACTTAGAAATAAGTTTTGAAGGCTTTGGTATGGCAAAATCAAGTTAAATCGCTTACAGGGACTAAAGTTGACAAACTGCGAAAGTATGCCAATTTGAACTGTAACAGACTTTCCAGAACATGACCATAAGTTAAACACACCTTAAATATCCTTTATATAGCTTAGAAATAGGCTTTGAGGGGTTCGGTGTGCTAAAATAAACTTTTGGGTCATTCAGGGACTAAAAGTGTCAAAAAGTGCAAGTTTGCATTTTCGCGCATAACTCGCATTCTGAATACATCCGGACATCCAAAAATTTATGTAAGCACTATAATATTTTATTTTAGTGTTTGGCATAAGAAAAATCCATTTGTCACGCATTTTGGATCGTTTTTCGCGCTTATGCGCATTCCGTCGTAATTAAGCGAACATCGCGTTCGTACGACCAAACGAACTGACATCCGACATATTTTTGAGCATGTTTCATGTCCACAATATTTAGGCATCATTTTAGGGCCTTAAAGTTGGCTTTACGGGCCTTAGAAGTGTCGGAAATGGCTTAAATACACAACAGGGACCAAAACTGTCAGTTTTGAAACTTATTTTCTGATCAGAACCCCCATGCGGCCCGCATTAGTTTTGGTGTATCCTGAAGCGGGCCGCGTCAGCCTTCCAGAACAGATAAGATCGATTAGTCAGCTGATTCCAGCTGTTTAATCCACACCCACACATTCTAACTTGCCCTTTCAGCTCATGGGGGATCATTTTTAGTTACCACAACAATTGAACAAGTGTACGCACAAGATTCGAGCACGGTTTCCATGAAACGATCTTAACGGTTACCCGAATACTATAAATACCCAACCCACTTCACTTCATTTCTCACAAGAATCTGATCATTTGTGCTCTAAGTTGAAACCTTTGTTTCATACCTGAGCTATTTTGATCTAGATTAGCATTCGGGGACCCTTCGTAAGTATTCTTTCGTTCTTTTATTGCTTTTCGAGTCTTTTCGAGTCTGAAAGTCAAACTTTGTTTGACTTTCTGCGTTGACCAGTTTATGGTCAACACGAAGTTCGTTTGAACTTCATAAGATAAGCGTAATCACGATGGTTATAGTCCCTTGGGACTATGCCTACTGATTACCACGTTGTCTAGGCCCAGTGACGAGTCGTGGTTTCGGCCAAAATGCGTATTCTTGCGTATTTTGTAACCAAACTACTTTTGGGTATCAAAACCGTTTGTTTTGATACCAAACTTGTTTTCTAACTTAGGTAAGCATGTTTTAACATGCTTAGCTCGTCACTTTTAGTTTAGTGCTTATATAGGGTCGTAAGGTAAGCGATCTAAACAATCGCTTATACTTTCGAACCCGACCCGTTTGGTCGATCATTAGGATCCGACCAAACACATTAGGTGACCATAGTATATAGGGAATAACCTTCCGAGGTTATACCTTATGGTCGCTTCGTTTAAGTAGTTGTATGATAGGTAGTTTATATGCCTTAGGTAAATTACCAAAATGCCCTTTTGACGCCAAAATTCATTTTAAGCATATGTAACATAACTTTTGGTATCTAAACTGATTTGGTAACAATATTAGACATGTTAAGGCATATTTTACTTATCATAGGACTAGTTAGGCATTCCGAACGCGTTTTACGCGAACGACGCGTTAAAGTAGCATAAGCTACCTAAACGGGTCGTAATGGGTCGTAAGCACTTAGGTTAGGTTTCATTTAGTATGTAGGCTTTGTTAAACCATATCACACGAGTCTCCATACTCGTTTGGTTTAGGGTGATATGGTTTTGTTTTCATTTAGTATGGAGACTCGTGTGATATGGTTTAACAAAGCCTACATACTAAATAAAACCTAACCTAAGTGCTTACGACCCATTACGACCCGTTTAGGTAGCTTATGCTACTTTAACGCGTCGTTCGCGTAAAACGCGTTCGGAATGCCTAACTAGTCCTATGATAAGTAAAATATGCCTTAACATGCCTAATATTGTTACCAAATCAGTTTAGATACCAAAAGTTATGTTACATATGCTTAAAATGAATTTTGGCGTCAAAAGGGCATTTTGGTAATTTACCTAAGGCATATAAACTACCTATCATACAACTACTTAAACGAAGCGACCATAAGGTATAACCTCGGAAGGTTATTCCCTATATACTATGGTCACCTAATGTGTTTGGTCGGATCCTAATGATCGACCAAACGGGTCGGGTTCGAAAGTATAAGCAATTGTTTAGATCGCTTACCTTACGACCCTATATAAGCACTAAACTAAAAGTGACGAGCTAAGCATGTTAAAACATGCTTAACTAAGTTAGAAAACAAGTTTGGTATCAAAACAAACGGTTTTGATACCCAAAAGTAGTTTGGTTACAAAATACGCAAGAATACGCATTTTGGCCGAGACCACGACTCGTCACTGGGCCTAGATAACGTGGTAATCAGTAGGTATAGTCACTAGGGACTATAACCATCGTGATTACGCTTATGTTATGAAGTTCAAACGAACTTCGTGTTGACTATAAACTGGTCAACGCAGAAAGTCAAACAAAGTTTGACTTTTATGCTAAACGAATAAAAAAAAACGAAGGAACACTTACAAAGGGTCCCCTAAAGCTAATCTTGATCCAAGTAGCTCAGGTATGAAGCAATGGCTTCAACTTAGAGCTTTTAGATCAGATTTTTGTGGGTTTTGGGTTGAATGGGGTTGGGTATTTATAGGATCTTCCATATAGAATATTCCTAGCATATTCCTAGCATATTCCAAGCATATTCCTAGCATATTCCAAGCATATTCCTAGCATATTCCTAGCATATTCCAAGCATATTCCTAGCATATGCCAAGCATATTCCTGGCATATTCCAAGCATATTCCTGGCATATTCCTTAGCATATACCTTAGCATATTCCTGGCATATGGCTAAAACGGGTATTTAACTGGGTACCGGGTATTTTATCTAGCGTTTAAATCCCGGTTTATGGCGTTCTAAATTATTTTTATTACTCTATAAAAATAAACTCGCCAAGATATTACTGAATTAAATTTCAGTTGCCAGGACTGGCTGCGTTGTCTGCGTTTTGCAGTAGAAGCACTGTGTTGCGCAGAAACACACGGTACGCGCTTAAACTTTGAAAAATAACGTTTTTAGGCGTTTTAATTTATTTTTCAACACGGACCTGATTAAAATAAGATTTTAATCATAACAGAATATTTGTGGGATTTAAATATTATCCGGTCGGTCACCAACGTTCGTTTGGTCGTACGATCGCGATGTTCGGTTAATTACGACGGAATGCGCATAAGCGCGAAAAACGATCCAAATTGCGCGACGAATGGATTTTTCTTATGCCAAACACTAAAATAAAATATTTTAGTGCTTACATAAATTTTTTGGATGTCCGGATGTATCCAGAACGTATGTTATGCGCGAAAGTGCAAACTTGTGCACTTTTTGACACTTTTAGTCCCTGAATGAGCCAAAAGTTTATTTTAGCACACCGAACCCCTCAAAGCCTATTTCTAAGCTATGTAAAGGATATTTATGGTATGTTTAACTTATGGTCATGTTCTGGAATGTCTGTTACAGTTCAAATTGGCATACTTTCGTAGTTTGTCAAATTTAGTCCCTATAAGCGAATTAACTTGTTTTTGCCATACCAAAGCCTTCAAAACTTATTTCTAAGTTATGTAAATGTTATTTAAGGTATGTTAAGTATATTTCACTATTCCGGAGTGTTCGTTGCATTAAACTGGTTATATTTACGCATCAGTGCGCGTATAACCTTCCAGAAAGCGATTTAGAGCCCGAAATCGAACAAGAATTGATATGTGCAAATGATACACATATTTGTACAAATACCAAGTATGAAATACAATATTTCATTGGTTTGGTATTTGTTTGATGGTCGCAGTGACCCAGGTGTCACAGTCTCCCCTACTTTAGGAAATTTCGTCCCGAAATTTATTCAGAGGAAACTTGTGAGAGCTTGAAACATGAAGTTGAAAAGATCGAACAACATTGGTTAGGGTTCTGAACTTCTAGTAACCTTAATAACATTATGCTTGCAATGTAAGAGGGACACTTATATACAAGTATATGAAGCGCCATTGGTGCGTCCACCGTACCTCCATTACATCGTTCTCATTTTGTTATTGTTGTCGCTATCGGTTCTTACACATAATAAATCTTACTGGGTTTCTGTGCACTAAATTTCATAATTATGTACGCGTCCATAATTAGACAATTACTTGCACAGTTCACACAGTCTATTTTATAATGTGTAGGGTAAAACCAAATGAATAATCCTGTGATGAGTGTGACTAGACTGCCATAGGGTCCTTTTTAATTAAATCAATAAATGATCTAAATAGACTATCAAGGAGTCTGTTCAGCTACATCACTAGATGTTGTTCTTTAACCAAATTGTGAATCAATCTTTTTTACTAGACCACTAAAAGGGTCTCTTATGAATCATGGAGTGGTACTATATAATCCAAGGGTCTTAACTATTACATAGAAGCCCATTAAGGATTTAAGGTAGTACCTTTTGACTATCCTGCTACGAATCCCTCATATGGAGATATGAAAGATCCTGCGAGGATTTGGATAACGAATATCCAGAGTATAAAAACACAAAATGCATAAAAGAAAACATAAGATGAATAAACACATAGTCACATAACCACAAAATTGTTTAACTAGATCTTTAATTTGTTAATTTGTTTTACTAACAGAGCACATGTATTTAAAGCACACTAGGAATCCATTCCTTGGATTTCATTTGGTACTTTAAACATTATCAAGAATCTAACTATAAAGATAGAAAGATTTTTAAAAGAAAAATTCGATTTTGATTATAAGGAACCGAAATGTTCGAATTTAGGTACATAAGGAATCAAATCAAGGACTCTGATTTGAATGATAATCATCCACAAGGGTCTAAATGTGAAGATAAAAAGATCCCATATGGATTTTAGAAGTTGAAGATGTTTTGAAACTTGTTTTGAAACCTTTTACTGGATGTGATTAAGTCAAAACATGAAGTAAAAATGCTTATGAAGTTGAGATGCTAGATATGTCAAGGCGACATATGAAGCAGAATCTGAAAGTTAAGTCAAGGTATGAGGAAAATACTTTTGAAAACTATGCATGGGGTTCTAAAAAAAATGTGTTAAATGTTTTTGAAACCTTATATATAATACTTTTGAAATCATAAAGTAGGTGTACTAGGTAAGTATATTTATAAAAATGTTTTAAAATCATGCGAGATGAATTTTGAAATTATGTATAAGGTTTTTGAAAAACATGAATGATGCTTTTCGAAATCATGTACTTGATAAGAAAATGTACTGTGTTAATATTGTTTTCAGACTATATGAAACATTTTGAAATTATGAAGGTTGTTTTTGAAAACATAGCCAATGTTTTTGAAATAACATAGACAATGCATTTGAAAAAAATTGTTTTCAAACTATATGAAATGTTTTGAGATCATGAAGATTGTTTTTGAAATACTTGTACTGTGTATGTTGAAAAATCAAAACGTAATGGGTATGAGATTTGAAAATACCCTTAGTTATCTAACCAAGGATTCAAAGGCACAGATGTGCAGAAAGCACGATTACTCATAATTTCCCTTTATTTCTTGTACTTCGTCTCCTGGAATGAAACGAGTACTTTAAAATTTTTCGAGGGAATCATGAGTAGACACAAAAATGGGAAATTCGCAAAAGTAGTTTGTAAGGAACATAGTTCCTTAATGTAGGTATTATAGGGAAATGCCATACACACATGTATCTATACTTGTATATCAGAATTGCGAACAACAACTTTTATTTATAAACAAAACAGATTGTTTCACATTACAAGAAAACAGAAGAAACAAAAGCATAAGACAACAGCATCTTCTAAACAGCCAACTGCTAATCCGTGGGTTGGATTTGCCTTAGCAAGCTTCGGGCATTTATTCACGAAATGACCCATCTTGCCACAGTTGTAGCATGATCCAGGCGGGAAGCGAGCTTGAGCAGGATTGGCTTGTGGTTGATTTGAACCACCTTAGTTTGGGTTACATCGACAAGCACTTGCCAGGTGACCAACTCGCCCACATGATACACACAGACGACACTGTAAGTGAGCTTGGTGATGCCCATTACATTTGTCGCATATTGGTGTCGTTCCCTTGTATTGCTTCTTAGCAGGTGGTGTTGCCACCCGGATGGGTCCTGCTTGATTTGGTACAGCTGCAGTTGAGCAAACCCTTGCTGTATGACCTATAAGTCCACAAATCTGGCATTTGCGGCACTTCACACTAGCATGATGATGAAGGTTACATTGGTTGTACAAGGGTGCAGTTCCATTGTACGGCTTCCTAGCAGGGGGTTGAGCTGGTTGGTTGGGGATGGCTTGACCATTGTGAGCGACCACGGCGAAGTTCTGAGAAGCCTTTCGCTTCTTTGACTTCTTAGGGGATCCAGTCTGTTCATCCATGGTCTTTGATTCCTTGATTGGTTTCTTGGCTGGTGGTGCAGGCTTGACTTCTGCTTCCTTTGGTGGCCCTTGAGTGGCTTCATTGTTGAGACGAGACATGGCAATGCCTAATTCAACAGTCTTCAGAATTACTTCGCCTATTCGCTGGGCAAATTTGGCAGTCTGCTCGGATATCTGCGCATCGTTGCGATGAAGAGACATTCTGGAGGAAATGAAGGATATAGGAGGAAACAAATGAAATGTGATTGGTAAATAAAACAAAATGACAACGCATAGAAATTGCGATCATTTGTTTGTTACCTAAGGCAAACAAATGAGACGGTGACTAATCAAAGTAAGCGGGTCATATTAATGTATCGCGAAGACATGCTTTAGCCTATAAGTGGACACTCACCCCAAGAGTTCCCAGGTAAGAGTGACTGGTCCGATTATGTGGATTTGTACGAACACTCTAGCCTTAGACAGAAAACTCAGAGTACAGGCATCCACTCTTCCAGATTGCACGTGTTCACACTATAAGACCCAAACTTTGACGAGGTTTTGAAAATTCAAAGGGGTTCAAAACCTTATAACAGAGGGTCCAAAACCTAGTAATCAATCATCCTAGAACAGATGATTAGTTTTCAAAGCGGTTTTGAAATTTGTGTTCTTGTTGAGGTCGTCGCCTAAGGATAGGTGACGGTATTGTTTTATGACTAAACGCAAGTGAACTCGCGTTAGGGTCCTAGGAAGGTTATAGACTAGGTCAAAGCATTACTAATAACCTAATTCCCTATAACCATGAGCTCTGATACCAACTTTTCTGTCACACCCCGACCACGTGGAACAACAAAACGTGGCGGAAACGTCGGGGAGTGTTGTAACAGAATCATTGTTTCATAACACATGGAAATTGAAATATTGTTTTATTGAATAAAAGAGTTACAATGTCTTGACAATCAAAGAAATATAACATAAATAACTAGTCTTGCATCTTTTATTGTCACTAAGGCCCAAGTCCGCCTAAGTGTATCTTGATAAATCCTATGCATCATATCCTGAAACACATGTGAAAATAGGTACGTCAGCATAAAAATGCCTGTAAGATACATAGGTTTTGTGAAAATAAGATTCATGACTTATGTTTAAGAAAATGTTTAGTCATGAACCTTGTAATTTGCTTTGTCTTGTAAATCATTTGAAAAGTGATAAATAAACCAAATGATATATATATATGTATAAAAGAATAATACATGGTTAAGTAAATAACCAAGTAAAATGAGTTTGTATTAGATAAGTTGTTTGTAAAACAATGTATTGTGAAAAGTATGTTATTCGTATAAAATGTTATATGTCTAAATTGAAATGATTCAAATAACGCTACGATATGTAATACCATACAAGCACTTATATATAGGAAGTACCAGCGGCGTATCCACCATGCTTGTAACATATTACACACGCCTCGTTACTTAAATCACGTACTCAAACCAAACCACCAAAGTAAAATGTTTATGTATAATCAAATGTCAAAATGTTTGTGTGAAAGCCATGTTTAATGTCTATGTCTAATGTAAATCATGAATTGTGTATATAAATGTCAAAATGTTTATGTATGGTAAGTGAAATATATCAACTAAACCATATGTAAAATGCACAAAAACAAGGTATTGAAGTAAAACATGGTTTAAATCAAAGTTATGTTTTGTGTAATAAATGCATGCTATACTGATACAAACATCTATGCGGTATTGTGAAAATTCATACATCCAAGCCTTGCGACTGTAGAATAAACCCTAGCACAAAGTCTAAGGTCCACCTAGAAATGTATTCGGATTCGGTCATTCCTTCCAATCCAAACAAACCCGGGATTTCAGGAATGGGAGTTGTCAAGTCCTATGGTACCACTACCTACTACCGAGCGGCATGATCGGTGTTAATGAATGTACATTGTCCCATTTAAACAAACCAAATGTCATACCAAAATGTAAGCATGTGATGAATAATAAATGTACTAAGTACGCACACAATGGGCATACATAGCATAAAATGTAATGTAAAACAATGTACTAAGTATGCACACAATGGGCATATATAGCATAAAATGTAATGTAAAACAATGTACTAAGTACGCACACAATGGGCATACATAGCATAAAATGTGATGTAAAACAATGTACTAAGTACGCACACAATGGGCATACATAGCATAAAATGTAATGTAAAACAATGTACTAAGTATGCACACAATGGACATACATAGCATAAAACACAATGAAATCATGTACTATAAATGTACTAATGAACATAGCAAGTATATGATGTGAAAACAGGAAAGCATGAAAGTAACAAGTAGGCACATGTGTTTCACCCCAAAATGTTTGGAAAACAGTAAAAGAGGGGTCTATGTACTCACTTGAGATTGCTCAGAAGTCCTTGAGTGACAACCAAACAATGCTAGAGATCACTGATATCAAACGGCACCTAATATAGGTAACTATGTTAATAAACCGGACCTAAATCGGAGGATCGGATAGAATGAGGGTTCGTAAACCAAACGAGTATGGAGACTCGTGTGATATGGTTTAACAAAGCCTACATACTAAATGAAACCTAACCTAAGTGCTTACGACCCATTACGACCCGTTTAGGTAGCTTATGCTACTTTAACGCGTCGTTCGCGTAAAACGCGTTCGGAATGCCTAACTAGTCCTATGATAAGTAAAATATGCCTTAACATGTCTAATATTGTTACCAAATCAGTTTAGATACCAAAAGTTATGTTACATATGCTTAAAATGAATTTTGGCGTCAAAAGGGCATTTTGGTAATTTACCTAAGGCATATAAACTACCTATCATACAACTACTTAAACGAAGCGACCATAAGGTATAACCTCGGAAGGTTATTCCCTATATACTATGGTCACCTAATGTGTTTGGTCGGATCCTAATGATCGACCAAACGGGTCGGGTTCGAAAGTATAAGCGATTGTTTAGATCGCTTACCTTACGACCCTATATAAGCACTAAACTAAAAGTGACGAGCTAAGCATGTTAAAACATGCTTAACTAAGTTAGAAAACAAGTTTGGTATCAAAACAAACGGTTTTGATACCCAAAAGTAGTTTGGTTACAAAATACGCAAGAATACGCATTTTGGCCGAAACCACGACTCGTCACTGGGCCTAGATAACGTGGTAATCAGTAGGTATAGTCACTAGGGACTATAACCATCGTGATTACGCTTATGTTATGAAGTTCAAACGAACTTCGTGTTGACCATAAACTGGTCAACGCAGAAAGTCAAACAAAGTTTGACTTTTACGCTAAACGAATAAAAAAAATGAAGGAACACTTACAAAGGGTCCCCGAAAGCTAATCTTGATCCAAGTAGCTCAGGTATGAAGCAATGGCTTCAACTTAGAGCTTTTAGATCAGATTTTTGTGGGTTTTGGGTTGAATGGGGTTGGGTATTTATAGGATCTTCCATATAGAATATTACTAGCATATTCCAAGCATATTCCTAGCATATTCCAAGCATATTCCTAGAATATTCCAAGCATATTCCTAGCATATTCCTAGCATATTCCAAGCATATTCCTAGCATATGCCAAGCATATTCCTAGCATATTCCAAGCATATTCCTGGCATATTCCTTAGCATATTCCTGGCATATGGCTAAAACGGGTATTTAACTGGGTACCGGGTATTTTATCTAGCGTTTAAATCCCGGTTTATGGCGTTCTAAATTATTTTTATTACTCTATAAAAATAAACTCGCCAAGATATTACTGAAATAAATTTCAGTTGCCAGGACTGGCTGCGTTGTCTGCGTTTTGCAGTAGAAGCACTGTGTTGCGCAGAAACACACGGTACGCGCTTAAACTTTGAAAAATAACGTTTTTAGGCGTTTTAATTTATTTTTCAACACGGACCTGATTAAAATAAGATTTTAATCATAACAGAATATTTGTGGGATTTAAATATTATCCGGTCGGTCACCAACGTTCGTTTGGTCGTACGATCGCGATGTTCGGTTAATTACGACGGAATGCGCATAAGCGGGCAGCATCATCATGATTTTGGCTCTCCTTCCTTAGGCGATTTTGGCTCCTCATGAAACCCTAATTTCTTCATCGTAATCTTCTGTATAACAGTCTGTGATTAGAGGTTTGATTCATCAAACTTCTATAACGAACTCGTTAACAGTTGTGATCGATTTACTATTAGGGTTTTTCTTTTCTTTCGTTCTTTTAATCGCCGCTCTACTGATCTTCACGAAACCCTGATTTATTAAACTTGTTGTTATTGATCGCGGTTAACTGAGTTTAATTTAGCTAGATTGATACACTTGATTAATCAGTTAAGGGTTGAAGGGTGATCCTAGGGTTTAAGGATTTTGCATGTGTGACGGCTGTTGGTTTCACGTTGGTTCGAGTTGCATGGTTGAGTTTACGTTGCACTGATGGAGAGTAGTACAGATCCAGGTGGGGTTCTTTACCCCGATATACATAGTCTACATTCTGACACGGGGCTGGTTGATTCGGAAGCTTTGCCAGGTACGGCTCCGACATTGAAGGTAATCCACTCATACCTAGAAGGGGTATATATTCTACTAATAATCCATCCATCCTTGATGGACTTGCCGCTATTTCAATACCAGTTAATCTGGGTACCAGAGATGGGGAGCAGGCGAACACTTCAGTGGAGAGCATATTTGAAGATGATAAAACTGCTGATAATGTTGACAAGAAGGGTTTCATTGATGCTGATGTAATAAAGGGCCTAAACGGGCAGAAACCTTCTTTTGTTTCAGTTCTGAAAAAGGATGTTAAAGAGAAGATTAAGTTCAGATTCTTGGAAACTAACAATGTAGATGCTGATGTTGATGTCACTATTCCCTTGGAATCGGTAAAAAAAGTTCAAAACAGGTTTGAGAATGTGATTTATGGTTATTTCTTGGGTAAAAGGTTGGCTTTCCCTGTGGTTGAATACTTTGCTAAAAGCACTTGGAAGGTTTACGGATTGGAAAAGTGCATGATGAACTCAAAAGGTTTTTTCTTTTTTAAATTCTCGGATAAAGCGGGTATGGAACAAGTTCTAACTGAGGGACCTTGGCTGATCCGTAATGTCCCTATCTTTCTGAGGGCTTGGACGACTTATGTAGAGGTTAAGAAAGATGAACTTAAACATGTTCCGGTATGGGTAAAACTACATGATGTTCCTCTAGCTGCTTATACAGATGATGGCCTCAATTTACTGGCATCTAGAATTGGGAAACCAATGTTTCTGGATAAATATACCTCTAATATGTGCCTGGAATCTTGGGGTAAAAGTAGTTTTGCGAGAGCTGTTATTGAGATAGATGCTTCACACGAGATGAAGGACTCCTTGAGAGTGGCTATTCCGAATCTGGAGGGTCAGGGTGTCTCAAAGGTGACGATTAGTGTTGAATATGAATGGAGGCCTCCTAGATGCCATCATTGCTGTGTTTTTGGTCACGATGGTGAAACCTGTCCGAAGCATGTTATTACTTCCAATGAGCCAAGGATGAAACAAAAAATAGATGATGATGGATTTATTGATGCTAATAAAAAGAAAACTACTGGGAATCAAAGACCGGGTATCATGCTGAATAAACCTAAGAAGAAGTTTGAGTATCGTGTGGTACAGAAGCCAGCTCATAAACGTGAACCTCTAAACCAGTTTAAAGCGTCCACTTCGACTGCTAATATTAATCTTCGGAATTCCTTTGCTTCGTTAAGTACTCCCCATACTGTTGATGATAACTCGGATTCAGAGACCGATGAGGTTCTTGAAGTAGACGAAGGGATGGCAAAAATAATGACTGATGGCATTCATTCTACAGGGGCAAGCACTCCTGCTTCAGATGGTTTAAATGGATAGTATAGCTGCGTGGAACATAAGGGGTCTCACCGCTCCCCTGAAACAAAATGAGGTCCGTAATGCTATTGTTGATTTTGATATATGTGTTATTGCAATTCTAGAGTCGCATGTTCATGTCACCAATCTTGATAAGATTTGTACCAGAATTAAAAGAACATGGAAATGGACTTCTAATGGTAATCTGTGTAGTAAAGGTACAAGAATTATTCTGGGATGGAATAGTAATGTCGTGGATATCATGATTTTGGCTCAAACTGACCAAGTTATGCATGCTCAAGTCATATTTAAAGACAGTAATAGAACTATGTTCTGCTCCTTTATTTATGCGAAGAATTTTTATAAGGATAGACGGGAACTTTGGGAGAATTTGAAGCTTCATAAAGCGTTTGCTCATGATAAACCTTGGGTACTTCTTGGTGATTTTAATGCAGCCTTAAATCTGGAAGACAAGTCCACGGGTTCTTCATCGATTGACATTAACATGCGGGAGTTTAAGTCTTGTGTTGAAGATATTGAGGTTATGGATGTGAATCGTTCGGGTTGCCATTTTACATGGAACCGAAAACCAAGGAGGGGTATTGGTGTGCTTAAAAAAATTGATCGTATCATGGCCAATGTATCTTTTATTCATTCTTTTCCAGAAGCAGCTGCTGTCTTTCATCCCTATCGTGTTTCTGACCATTGTCCTTGTGTCCTTAAGAGTCCCACATCTGCTAGGCAAAAATCAAAGCCATTTAAATTTCCGAATTTTCTGGTATTCAAGAAGGAGTTCCCGGAGATTGTTAAAAAGACTTGTGAACACCAAGTCGTGGGCATTAAAATGTTACAAGTGGTGAAGAAGTTGAGATTGCTAAAACACCCGTTGCGATCCTTACTTGTGAAGCAAGGTAATCTGCATGAGAAGGTGAAACGTCTTCGCAGGGAGTTAGATGAAGTTCAAGGTTCCATTGATCTAATCCCTATGATGCTGAGCTAAGAGCTAGAGAGTCGAATTGTTTAAAGGTTTTTCAGGAGGCTGTTATTGACGAAGAAAGATTTTTAAAGCAGAAATCCAAGGTCAAATGGTTGGAGGTTGGTGACTCTAATTCAACATTTTTTCATAATTCTGTTAAATGTAAAAATCATTACAGCAGAATAGATACTATTAAAGATGCTAATGGTATTATTTCCGAAGGAAAAGATGTTGAAAAAACTCTTGTAGCTCATTATGAATCTTTTTTCGGTCAAAGGGGTGCTACCAATTGTGTGCCCACTAGTGACCTTTTCTTGCATAAGATAGATGAAACTGTTGCCGAGTACATGGTTCGTCCTTTTTCTAATGATGATATTAAGAAAGCTATGTTCTCCATTGGCTCTTTAAAGGCGCCAGGTCCTGATGGTTACTCTTCGGATTTTTTCATACATGCTTGGAGCATTATTGGTGTTGACATTTGTGATGTTGTTCAGGAATTCTTTCAGTCGGGTAAAATCCTTAAGGAATTAAACCACACTTTTTTGGCTTTAATTCCTAAAGTTCCGACTCCAGCCTCAGTTTCTGATTTCAGACCCATCGCTTGTTGTAATGCTCTTTACAAATGCATTAGTAAATTGATCACAGCCAGAATCTTGGAGGGACTGAATGGTATAGTTAGTTTGAATCAATCGGCTTTTATCCCGGGGAGATGTATTTCGGATAATATTCTGTTAACTCAGGAATTATTGCACAATTATCATCGAGATTATGGCCCCCCTCGCTGTGCTTTTAAAGTTGACATTCAAAAAGCATATGACACGGTGGATTGGAATTTTTTGGAGGCCATTCTTAATGGTTTTGGATTTCATCCAACTATGGTTAAATGGATAATGGTTTGCGTCTCTTCTACCTCGTTTTCAATTTGTGTTAACGGCAATGTTTGCGGGTATTTCAAAGGAAAGAGAGGTTTAAGGCAGGGAGACCCGATGTCTCCATACCTCTTTACCCTAGTTATGGAAATCTTGACTTCTATATTGCAAAACGCATCGGCAATTGATGCTTCATTCAGATTTCATAATAGGTGTGTCAAGCAACGGATTATAAACCTTTGTTTTGCGGATGACCTTTTCCTCTTTGCTAGAGGGGAAGTTGCTTCAGTAATGATGATTATGAGCTCTATCAACAGGTTTAAAGACATGTCGGGCTTACATCCTAGTCTTGCTAAAAGTACTATATTCATGTGTAATATTGATAGGAGAGTAAAAAGAAGAATTCTCAATTTGGTTCCGTTTCAGCAAGGAGTCTTCCCTATTCGGTATTTGGGGGTTCCCCTTATAACCACTAAATTGTCTTATCGAGATTGCAGGGTCCTGATTGAGAGGATGGAAAGCAGAATCTCTGATTGGAAGAATAAGACTCTCTCTTTTGCAGGAAGACTCCAGTTAATTCTTTCAGTTCTCTCGGCTATGAGTATTTACTGGGCGTCAGTGTTCACTCTGCCGATTAGAATCATAAGAGAACTTGAGCAAAAAATGAGAGGTTTTCTTTGGTGCCATGGGCCGTTGATGAGAGGTAAAGCTAAAGTTTCTTGGAAGTCCATTTGTCTCCCTAAAGCTGAAGGGGGGTTAGGTATTCGAAGGCTCAAGGATATGAATATAAGTCTTATGACCAAACATATCAATAGTATTCTAATTGGAAGGCAGTCGTTATGGGTGGATTGGATTAAATTATATCACTTAAAAGACAGGAATTTTTGGGACATTCCGGTGCCAATCAATTGCAGTTGGGGTTGGAGGAATCTTTTGAAAGGGAGACACCATGTGCAACAGTTTTTCTGGACCAAAATTGGAGATGGTATGTCTACATCGGCTTGGTATGATTCGTGGTGTGAAGTGTGCCCGTTGGGGAGTTTTATATCCCCTCCGATTATGAGACAAGCTGGTTTTTCTATTCATACTAAAGTTTCGGATCTTATCTCTGATGGGAATTGGAATTGGCCGAATCATTGGTTAGTCTCCTACCCGATTCTAAATCAGATTCAGCCTCTCTTTTTAACCGAAGGTACTCGGGATATTACTATGTGGAAAGATGTAGATGGTCGCCTTGCCCCATTCAGAACTTCTGATGCTTGGGATTGCATCCGTTTTCGAGATGAACAGGTGAACTGGTACAACTTAGTTTGGTTTTCGCAATGCATTCCAAGGTATACTTTTGTCTTGTGGCTGATTTTCAGACGAAAGTTAGTCACTCAAGACAGATTAAGGAAATGGAACATCAATAATGGGGGTTGTATGAATTTAATGTGCTGCCTTCTTTGCCAGAATAATATTGATTCTCATGATCACCTTTTCTTTCAATGCAACTTTGCATCTAAGATTTGGATGACAGTTCGGGATAATTCTGCTATGAACACTGTGGGATCGGATTGGGATAGCATTGTGGATTGGTTACTGCCTCGGGCTCGGTCGAGATCTATTACTACTGTTATTGGTAAACTCTTGGTTGCTGCATCAGCTTATTTTATCTGGCAAGAAAGGAACTCCAGGTTTTTCAATAATCAGTTGCGTCCCCCGGAGAAGTTGGCTGAACTCATTATCAATAATGTTCGACTAAAGCTTAAATCACTAAAGTTCAAAGACACAAGACATGTGCGGAGGGTCTTACAAAAGTGGGAGATTAGTTTGGTAGATTGTTAGTGTCAATTCATGTAATCTTCTATTTTTTTGTCTTTTGGTTTCCCTTGTTAGGGTGGTTGTTTTGTCTTTGTCTTGGTTTACACATTAGCGGTATGTCGCTTTTGTGAACTAGGTGGTGCTTATGCCACCTACTTGTTCTTTTTGTTTGTGATTAATAGATTCACCGGGGTAACCCTTTACCCAAAAAAAAAATGCGCATAAGCGCGAAAAACGATCCAAATTGCGCGACGAATGGATTTTTCTTATGCCAAACACTAAAATAAAATATTTTAGTGCTTACATAAATTTTTTGGATGTCCGGATGTATTCAGAACGTATGTTATGCACGAAAGTGCAAACTTGTGCACTTTTTGACACTTTTAGTCCCTGAATGAGCCAAAAGTTTATTTTAGCACACCGAACCCCTCAAAGCCTATTTCTAAGCTATGTAAAGGATATTTATGGTATGTTTAACTTATGGTCATGTTCTGGAATGTCTGTTACAGTTCAAATTGGCATACTTTCGTAGTTTGTCAAATTTAGTCCCTGTAAGCGAATTAACTTGTTTTTGCCATACCAAAGCCTTCAAAACTTATTTCTAAGTTATGTAAAGGTTATTTAAGGTATGTTAAGTATATTTCACTATTCCGGAGTGTTCGTTGCATTAAACTGGTTATATTTACGCATCAGTGCGCGTATAACCTTCCAGAAAGCGATTTAGAGCCCGAAATCGAACAAGAATTGATATGTGCAAATGATACACATATTTGTACAAATACCAAGTATGAAATACAATATTTCATTGGTTTGGTATTTGTTTGATGGTCGCAGTGACCCAGGTGTCACACTCTAACCTCACTTTCCTCTGGGACTTAGACTATTAAGACGCTGAATACATACAGAACGCCTAGTACTCGAATATGGTCTCCAACCGTTGCCGAAAATCAAACAGTCAAAATTTTGTTTTCAAACATACGCTATTGTTGTGTTTCATACACGGTGCATAAAACAATTACATACAGTACACAAAACTCTGAGAATTTAGGAAACATGCATTTAAGACCTTCGAAAACTTATGTTGAAATTCATTCAAGGTCATCACGTAGGAACTGCGATTATTAACTCGGGCACACACTATTATCTATGTTGTCTATGATATTTTAACTTCCCGAGCAGGCAGCCTACGCATAACGAAACGCTAGTGCACAGGTATACGTGAAACTTAAGCTATACATCAACGGAGGTTGAAGTACGACACATACGTCTATCGAGGCAAGGCCTATGAAAAGCAACGATGGCGCAATTCAACGATGACGCTAGATTCCTGTCAGCAGGAGAACTAACGATCAGGAAACTGCAACTTGTCACGCGATCCTGCAACGACACGAATCACTCCAAGGAAAAGACGTATGTCTCCACATCCCCCTATTTCAGTTAACGACGAATACGCTATGTTCGACATTCCATGGTAATGTCACCTAACAACCGGTCATCACACGCAACCCCAGGTAAAGTCCTCAAATTTCTTTTATTGAAATTCTGACTTTTGCATCTAGTGAGTAGATTTTCACATCTCTACTCCTCTTAATGGTCATTGTATCACGATCATTTCTTTCATTATAGCAAACACTCATTGCTCCATTTCTTGAAAATTTATATGTTACGCATGCATCGTTTGTTACGCATGTGGTTTCGTTTCGAATAAGCGTTTCATCAAAATTCAAATATTGTTTCGCTAAACCTAACTATTGATTTGTGATTCGAATGACCCGCATTATTGTAATTGTTGGCTCCTTTGTTATCAAGTCAAAACACTTTCTTGAAAACTTCTCTTTCTTTTCAAGTTATATACATGGTTTTTCGTCGTAATCATGCCGAAATTTTCTTGTCGATACATGTATTTATTGTCAGATTGCGCCGAAACCAAGTTCAATTGTTTGAACTTGTCCATTACAAATGTTCAATTCAAAACACCATATGATGTATTGAAAACATCATATTCAGATTCGTTTTAACAAGCGTTTCATTTGTTTCAAGTCGAAGTAAACTTGTTTGGCATTCAACTCCATTAAATTGTTTGTTGATTTCGACACCTTGTGGTGGTATTTTCACTTATTTGAAGCTTGCGCTAAACTCGTTTACATATCTCATGCACGGATTTAATTGTCTATTTATTGATTTGCTTTAAATCCGCTTTGATTTATCATATTACAGCAGTCTTAACACAATCGTGTGTTAAGGTAATGGTACACAAATTCATTCTATATTCCGGTGTACCTACAAACGGTTCTTTCATAATCGATCGAATGTTTTGCGATATTCATTGCTTCTTCATCTTCGATCGAAAACATTATTTCTTTGATGTTCCATTTTCAACTGAAAATCCTATGATGTCATTTGAAACAAACTTTCAGGTTCACTTTATTACACTTTCATTTGATTTCAAACACGGTGAATTTGTTTGATCACCGCTATTATTGAATTATTTAAGACACTACGACACCTTGTGGTGTCAGTACAAACTTGTAGCTTGGGCTAATCATGATTGAGCGTTTCATGCAAAACACAGGTGATAGTTGTTCGATCACCGCTATATTGAAATCGTTTCATTCTCTACGACACCTTGTGTAACACCCCAACCCGGATGGGCTGACGTGTCACAATAACAGTGGTATCATAAACAAAAGTCATAATTCCATTTCTTTATTTGATAAGGATACAACGACAACTAAACTTAAGATTAATATACAAGCGGATACATTCGACTTAATTAACTAACATCTTCAGATTGATTCCTAGGCTTTATTCTTCTCTCTTTTCCCCGCCCAAAGTAACATGCTGACCTGTATATACAAACATTTTACGGAATGAGCCAAATGCTCAGTACGGAATAATAGGCTCAAATAATAAATAACGCTTTATACGAAATGTTATCCGGATGGAACTTTATGTGAAAATGATACGATGCAAGTAACGTAATTTCATAATCATATCATACGGATGTACCCATGAGCCAAACTTAAAACGTGACAATACACAGGTAGCTACTCCTGCATAATTATCACACGAGATGGCGAGTTGGCATACCCGCTATCCACCTCCTTAACTTAAATTCTAGGATCGATCCATACGCCTCCTAGTAGCTTTGTACCACACTTGTACCTAGGGACGCCGTGAACTGATCTCTCCGTCACGGATGGAGCACATGATGTCGATGCCGCAACAACATGCTCGTGGGACACTCCACGAGAAGCGATACTCAGGGTATCAGAGTACAAATGGTCTTATTTACATAACTTATCAAAATATTTTTCATAACAAGACGTAACATATATTGGAACATGCGATAATGAGTACAACTAACATAATACTATCGCATGACATGAAAGCTAAATCCAAAGTTATGATTAGAATAGGAATCAAACGGACTGTCAAATGAATCGATAATCAAAGACGTGAGGAGTTTTTAAAAGATATATGAATTTAAGGGTTTTATAACAATTTGAATATGAAGCAATAAGGAGTGAGGGTAAGGATCCGTACCTTAATAATTCCAAAGCGATGCTACCTTATGATAATATTTCAGATTTATACGGGCAGAGTTTAGACTACTGATTAGTCTTTTAACCTAATTTAAATAACATGCACACAAACTAGGTTAGTAACTTAATACAGCATTTACGATAACTCGCGAGATTAAAATCCTCACAACGAATGACAAAGTGCGATACTTAAACATCCATCGGATTCACAACTAATGACAAAGTGAAATCACTTAAACATCCATCGGATTCACAACGAATGACAAAGTGCAAACACTTAAACATCCATCGGAATCACAACTAATGACAAAGTGATATTACTTAAACATCCATCGGAATCACGACTAATGACAAAGCATAACCCAAATTTGAGCAGCACTTAAACATCCATTGGATTGATTTCAATCAATCGGACATTAAATCGTATCAGCGATCGAGTTAATACCCTGATTGCAGCGTCGATTAGTGATCCATGTGTGTTAATTGTGGTAAACAGAGCATAACTCCGTGTAGAATTGGAATTTCTTCGTCGTTTTTGTGCCCAGAATCAAGTCCCAACATCCTCTATTTATACTGAAATTTTGACATTGTCGCGGCCCGCGTGAACATTTAACCTATCCTTACGCGGCCCGCGTAGCAACTTATTTTATGCATAGGGTTGCCACGTGTGGGACTAGCCTAGCTGAGTCGACAGATTTTAAAATTTCAACTTCGACAGCAAGTTATTAGGATAATCGTCAAGTAGGGAATACCCCCCCTGAGTTTTAGGGGCCCTAATCCTGATTCTGAAAATTCTGAAAATTCTAGGGTTTGTATAGAATTACTTGGTTGTCTTAATTAGGGTTTCCTATTGGTTAATTTATAAATAATAATAGTTTTGGTTGATATACAAGATAAATGTTTAGTGTATTTATTTTATTTCTAGAATAATGATTTTAAATTTATGGTCATTACAACTATTACCCCCTTAAAAGAAATTTCGTCCTCGAAATTTTTCAAATAAGAATATAACATATCGTATAAGTAACGGAAACGGAACTTTCATAGTAGAGTTATTAACTTATATAACAAGAATCTCCTAAACACACATGTGTATCTGAAATTCATAATTACGTTCATGACTATAATTGTCAATTACCTTACATATGTGCCCTAATAGTCCTCCTATAACGCATCTTAATAAAATATCTTACCGTACGAAAAGTCAATGGAGACTTACAGATAATAGAGTGACTATTGGTACTGATATCTCCTATATAGATATGCTTAATCATAGCTAAGATATTTTTACATAAGGTAAAACATGAATGACCGTAAACAGAACAATTGAACCTATATCAAAGAGCAAGATTTACCGTTACCTCGACTAAAATTCTATTACTAGAATAGATTAGGGTATAGAGAGCGAATTGATTCTTCAGATTCCCATGTTGCTTCGTGTTCAGAGTGATTTTTCCAAAGGATTTTAACAAACGGAATTACTTTCCTACGCAAAACCCTTTCTTGTCGATCTAAGATGGCTTCTGGTTCCTCTTCGTAGGACAAATCTTCGTGAATTGTAAGTAACAGATAACTAATGACATGGAGTGGATGATAATTATATCCTCTTAACGAGGAGACATGAAAAACGTTATGAACGTGAGAGAGTTGAGGCGGTAAAGCCAGTCGATATGACACTTCTCCAATTCTTTCAAGGATTTCAAACGGACCAATGAAACGGGGACTAAGCTTCCCTTTAATTCCAAATCTACGAACACCCCGCCAAGGTGATACCTTTAAGAATACGTGGTCGCCAATTTTAAATTCGAGTGGTCGTCTATCTTGATCTGCATAGCTCTTTTGTCTGCTCTGAGCTTCTTTCAGTTTTTCTCGTGCCATAGTGACTTTTTCATTTGTAATCTGAACTAGTTCTGGCCCTTCAATAATCTTTTCTCCAACTTCATCCCAGCATATCGGTGCTCGACATTTCCAACCGTATAAAAGCTCAAAAGGTGCCATGCCAATACTTGCTTGCCAACTATTGTTGTAAGCGAACTCAACAAGACATAGATATTCATCCCAGTTTCCAGACCATTCAAGTGCACATGCTCGGAGCATGTCTTCCAAGGTCTGAATCGTGCGTTCTGACTGCCCATCTGTTTGTGGATGGAAAGCCGTACTAAACTTCAGTCGTGTACCCCAAGCTGCCTGAAAACCTTTCCAAAATCGTGAGGTGAAACGTGGATCTCTATCGGAAACAATGGAAGATGGTGTGCCATGGAGTCGAATAATTTCTTGAAGAAATATTTCGGATAACTTATTAACCGAAAATCCTTGCTGAATTGGTAGAAAATGTGCTGACTTTGACAATCTATCGACAACAACCCATACCACATCATTCTTCTTGAAAGTCTTAGGCAAACCGGTAACAAAATCCATTGTGATCTCATCCCACTTCCATATGGGAATATCCAATGGCTGCAACAGACCACTTGCTCGTTTGTGTTCAATTTTCACTTGTTGGCAAGTGAGGCATTTACTTACGTATCGAGCAACATCTTCCTTTATGCCATTCCACCAGAAGTTCTGTCTTAAGTCTCGATACAACTTGGTAGATCCTGGGTGAATTGAAAATGGTGAGCTGTGAGCTTCGGCTAACAATGACTCACGAAGGATGGAGTCATTGGGTACACAAAGTCTTTTACCGCACCAAATCACCCCATGATGGTCTATACGAAATTCAGATTGCTTACCCACCTCAAGATTTTGCACAATTGCCCAAAGTTCTCCATCTTGCTTCTGTGCATCTTTGATCCGTGATATGAGGTTGGGTTCAATCTGCATTCTAGCTAGATATCCATCAGATTTACTAACCTGAAGCCAAATGTTCATTCTTTCGAGATCCCTCCTAATACGAGGCTAAATTTGTAAGCAAGATATAGTCCCGGAATTCTTTCGGCTCAACGCGTCAGCTACAACATTGGCTTTGCCTGGATGGTATTGAATATTTGCGTCGTAATCTTTTAAAAGTTCTAACCACCTTCTTTGCCTCATATTTAGCTCTTTCTGGGTGAATATGTACTTGAGGCTCTTATGGTCGGTAAAGATGTCACAACTTTCACCATACAGATAGTGTCGCCAAATCTTAAGTGCAAAGACAACTGCGGCTAGTTCTAAATCATGTGTAGGGTAGTTAACTTCATAAGGCTTTAACTGACGGGAGGCATAAGCGATAACCTTCCCATGTTGCATTAGCACACAACCTATTCCTTTCTTTGAGGCATCACTATAGACTTGGTAACCTCCTGATCCAGAAGGGAGAGCGAGTATCGGAGAGGATATGAGTCGTTTCTTCAATTCTTCAAAGCTTTTCTCTTGTTCCTCATTCCATGAGTACTTCACCCCTTTCCTTAGGAGTTTTGTGAGTGGTAAAGCAATTACCGAGAATTTTTCAACAAATCTTCGGTAATAGCCAGCAAGACCCAAGAAACTTCGTATTTCGGTAACAGAAGTGGGTCTTGGCCATTTTGTAATAGCTTCAACCTTTGTTGAGTCTACCATAATTCCCTCTGCTGATATGACATGACCTAGAAATGCCACTTGGCTAAGCCAAAAGTCACATTTGGAAAACTTAGTGTACAACTTCTCATGCCGCAAGGTTCCAAGTACTGCATGTAGATGTGCTTCATGCTCTTCACGACTCTTAGAATATACCAGAATGTCATCGATAAAAACAATAACGAATTTATCTAGGAATTTGTGAAATACGCGATTCATCAAATCCATGAAGACTGCGGGTGCGTTAGTTAGCCCAAAGGGCATAACCAAGAATTCGTAATGACCATAACGAGTACGAAAGGCGGTCTTGGGAACATCATCATTTTTGATCTTTAGCTGATGGTACCCGGACCTCAGGTCGATTTTTGAGAAGAACTGAGCCCCTTGAAGTTGATCAAAGAGATCATCAATGCGAGGCAGAGGATACTGATTACGAATAGTAATCTTATTCAGCTCTCGGTAGTCAATACATAAACGCATACTACCGTCTTTCTTCTTCACAAATAAGACCGGAGCACCCCAAGGTGAAACACTGTGTCTTATGAATCCTAAATCTAACAATTCTTGCAATTGTTCCTTCAACTCCTTCAGTTCCATTGGAGCCATACGGTATGGAGCTTTAGAAATAGGTTCGGCACCAGGGATCAAGTCGATGGTGAATTCTACCTGACGGTCAGGTGGTAATCCTGGTAGTTCATCTGGAAATACATCAGGATATTCACGAACAACGGAGTGGCTATCGATACTATTAATACTAGCAGAAGTATCCTTAATCGATGCTAAAAATCCAGCACAGCCGTTTGATATGAATTTTCGAGCCTTGAGCGCAGAGATAATTTTAAGAGATTTATGAGCTTGAGTTCCCTGATATATAATATCAGGATGATGAAGATCACCGAAAATAACACGGCGAGAATGACAATCTATAGTTACGCGATGTCGAGACAACCAATCTATTCCTAGAATAACATCAAAGTCACACATATGTATTGGAAATAGGTCTGCCTTACACACAATAGATTCAATACGGATCGGACAATCTTTATATACGTAAGTGATTACGGATGAATTTTCCATGGGAGTGGAAATGGTTAAAGTATGATTTAAGAGAGTTGGTCTTATCGGAAGGTACTTAGTAAACGAGTGGGATACTAAAGAATGGGTCGCTCCTGTATCGAATAACACATAGATACTACGTTCACCAATCTGAAGGGTTCCCGACACAGTACCTGGGGCATTAGCAGCATCAGTAGCAGAAAGTGCGAAAACTCTTCCTCCAACATTGGGTGGTGCAACGTTTGGTCGGTTATTCTTCTTAGTGTCTTTCTTTGTACACTCCTTGATCATGTGTCCAGTGATACCATAGCTGTAACACCCCAACCCGGATGGGCTGACGTGTCACAATAACAGTGGTATCATAAACAAAAGTCATAATTCCATTTCTTTATTTGATAAGGATACAACGACAACTAAACTTAAGATTAATATACAAGCGGATACATTCGACTTAATTAACTAACATCTTCAGATTGATTCCTAGGCTTTATTCTTCTCTCTTTTCCCCGCCCAAAGTAACATGCTGACCTGTATATACAAACATTTTACGGAATGAGCCAAATGCTCAGTACGGAATAATAGGCTCAAATAATAAATAACGCTTTATACGAAATGTTATCCGGATGGAACTTTATGTGAAAATGATACGATGCAAGTAACGTAATTTCATAATCATATCATACGGATGTACCCATGAGCCAAACTTAAAACGTGACAATACACAGGTAGCTACTCCTGCATAATTATCACACGAGATGGCGAGTTGGCATACCCGCTATCCACCTCCTTAACTTAAATTCTAGGATCGATCCATACGCCTCCTAGTAGCTTTGTACCACACTTGTACCTAGGGACGCCGTGAACTGATCTCTCCGTCACGGATGGAGCACATGATGTCGATGCCGCAACAACATGCTCGTGGGACACTCCACGAGAAGCGATACTCAGGGTATCAGAGTACAAATGGTCTTATTTACATAACTTATCAAAATATTTTTCATAACAAGACGTAACATATATTGGAACATGCGATAATGAGTACAACTAACATAATACTATCGCATGACATGAAAGCTAAATCCAAAGTTATGATTAGAATAGGAATCAAACGGACTGTCAAATGAATCGATAATCAAAGACGTGCGGAGTTTTTAAAAGATATATGAATTTAAGGGTTTTATAACAATTTGAATATGAAGCAATAAGGAGTGAGGGTAAGGATCCGTACCTTAATAATTCCAAAGCGATGCTACCTTATGATAATATTTCAGATTTATACGGGCAGAGTTTAGACTACTGATTAGTCTTTTAACCTAATTTAAATAACATGCACACAAACTAGGTTAGTAACTTAATACAGCATTTACGATAACTCACGAGATTAAAATCCTCACAACGAATGACAAAGTGCGATACTTAAACATCCATCGGATTCACAACTAATGACAAAGTGAAATCACTTAAACATCCATCGGATTCACAACGAATGACAAAGTGCAAACACTTAAACATCCATCGGAATCACAACTAATGACAAAGTGATATTACTTAAACATCCATCGGAATCACGACTAATGACAAAGCATAACCCAAATTTGAGCAGCTCTTAAACATCCATTGGATTGATTTCAATCAATCGGACATTAAATCGTATCAGCGATCGAGTTAATACCCTGATTGCAGCGTCGATTAGTGATCCGTGTGTGTTAATTGTGGTAAACAGAGCATAACTCCGTGTAGAATTGGAATTTCTTTGTCGTTTTTGTGCCCAGAATCAAGTCCCAACATCCTCTATTTATACTGAAATTTTGACATTGTCGCGGCCCGCGTGAACATTTAACCTATCCTTACGCGGCCCGCGTAGCAACTTATTTTATGCATAGGGTTGCCACGTGTGGGACTAGCCTAGCTGAGTCGACAGATTTTAAAATTTCAACTTCGACAGCAAGTTATTAGGATAATCGTCAAGTAGGGAATACCCCCCCCCCCCCCCCCCGAGTTTTAGGGGCCCTAATCCTGATTCTGAAAATTCTGAAAATTCTAGGGTTTGTACAGAATTACTTGGGTGTCTTAATTAGGGTTTCCTATTGGTTAATTTATAAATAATAATAGTTTTGGTTGATATACAAGATAAATGTTTAGTGTATTTATTTTATTTCTAGAATAATGATTTTAAATTTATGGTCATTACACCTTGTGGCGTCAGTATAACTTGCAGCTTGTGCTGATCACGACCGAGCGTTTCATACAAACTATTACATTAGAGATTGTTGATTCTAAGTTCATCCAGTGGATGTTATTGCTTCTAGAACTCATTTACATGTTGTAAACGTTCATATGGAATTCGATTGGTCGAAGTTCCTGTTAACTTAGTCACACTAGTGACTGTATCTATACGTCTTGTTTCCTTTGACATCAACTTCTGAAACACATTACTTTTAAACCGTTGGGTTCCTATTGTGGAGGGATGTCCTTAAATTCACATGATTTGAATAAGTCCTGATCCGATTTCGTGGTCATCCACTTTGATACTATTCGTATTTACCTACACATAACGTAACTCTAATGAGTTAACGTAGTCTAAATTTCGAGGACGAAATTTTATTAACAGGGGGAGAATGTGACAACCGGTGATTTACGGCTTTTAATTCGTGATTAACAGACGATTAACGCGACAATAAATAGTGTTTACGACGCAAATTAACTTAATTAGTCCCTCAGTAAGCTTAGGAACGCCTATGAGGTTCTACAGTACGCGTATGACGGTCTGGGGGAAATCTGCGGAATATTAAACGGCAACGAACGAAACCTTTTAATTTAAAAAAAATTACAGGCCACTATTATACGCCTTTTAATTTAAAAAAAATTATTCTTTCGACATTTATGGAGTTTGGGTTGCGGTATCGGGTCTCGTTGGAATTACAGGCCACTTACACATGAGCTGGGCTTGTGGGCCCTAGGCCCAAGCCCAAAACCCACAAGCCTAAACCTGCACATAATATATTAGAATCTTATCAAGATTTATAAAATCTATGCAAGATTTATGAGATCTACACAGGATTTACTTAATCTCTACAAATCTAACCTAAATCTCTACAAAATCTTTATAAACTCTCCACAAAGGATTGTGTCTCAAAAGATGGACACAAGAAATCTTATGAGATCTTCCATATCTCTATAAAAAAAACCTATCTTCATCACATAAATAAACAAACACAGAGAAGTCATCTTCTCAAAGGAAACCCATTACCTCCTGCACTCCCTCTCTCTCTCGGACATATTATACAAACACAGAGAAGACTAATTTCTTTCTACCTCACATACACCTTGTCTTTCAAATACACACATAAAAATCCTCTGTAGACATTATCCAAAACTCACACACTCATCGTTCTCTCTCTCACTCTCCGGCGAAATTCAGGCGGAACCGGCGGCGGTGGAGATTTCCGGCGAGTCTTTTTCAGCGCGTACCCCACCCCTCCGATCCTTGTTCTCCAACCAGACACCCCCCCCCCCTCGTCAGCAAAAAGGACCACCACCACCACCGTGCGGTGGTGGTGAGCGACGGCAGCGGAACCAGAAGAGAGAGAGACTGAGCAGAAGAGAGAGAAAGATCTAAGAGACGGAGAGAGGTTAGAGAGAGAGAGAAAGGGATTCCGGTGACCAGTTTCGCCGGCGACGGCGGTGATGCTTCCTGGTTGCCCGACAAACCTTCCGGTAAGAACATCTGTTCTTTTCTTTTTGAATTCTGAACGGTAAACAAGTTCCAGTCATACTTCTTCTTATTTTCCGGTGATAATGGTGATGTTGATGGTGACGGTGGTGCTTTGATGGCCGACTGTGGCAGCCGGCGGCAACATCTGTGATGGTGGTGGCACTTGTTCCAGCTTCGGGTTATGCTCGACTCAGATTTAATATACGTTCGGTTCAAGATTATTCGGGTTTTGGTCAAGTCTAGTGACTCGGTTCGGGTTGCAGTAGATCGGTTCAACTTTCGTGATCTGGTTAAACGGTCAAAGGCAGTCTATGGTTCGGTCAACTGTTTTCGGGTCAAACCCGGTTGACTTAGTTGACTTGGTCAACGCCTCAACACGAGTTTTGGTAAATAGTTTAACGCCACGATTAGTATTTACATTTTTATATAGTTTTAACGTCTCACGTGAACGAGCTCGAACCGAATTAAATTAATGTTTATCTTATACTTTGGGTAAAGGGTTACCCCGGTGATTCTATATATTCACAAACGAAAAACACAAGTAGTGTAGATAGCCTACACTAGTTCAATCATGGGACATGCCCCATGAAAGTAAACCTCTAGCAAAACAAAATAAACACCATCAAACGGAAAAAACAACTAGACTAGAATCTAGAACAAAAACCACAAACTACTCAATCAGCCAGCTTCTTCAAGAAGATCAGCTCCAATAATTCCCCAATCACCAAGAAGCCTTTTGACATTGTCACAATTCTTTAGCTTCGCTCCCATCAATTTGTATCGGACCTGTTGGATAATAAGTTCAATAATAGCTTCTGGAGGTCTCAACTCATTCTTGAATAATCTAGCATTACGCTCTTGCCATATAAAATAATCCGTGGCCGCTACCAATAACCTTGCAACATAGTTCCTCGCTGAATTTGAACTAGAACGAACTACCAGCCAACTAACAATCTCCTCCCATTTCGAATTAACCGACTCCATACCCACTTTGTGTCTAACCTTATGCCAGACTGTATCCGAGAATTTACACTCGAAGAAAAGATGATTATGAGAATCATGATTGGCATAACATAACATAACAAACAAGACATCATGTTCATGTTTTTTCTACGCGATATATCCCAGCTCAAAATCTTATCATGAGTAAGCAATTTACGCCTCATAATGAGCCACATTAAAAAAGCATGACGAGGGATACATTGGGCGAACCAAACAATACGACACCACTCTACCTCCAAATCTCAACGTCTAAAAGAATCCCATGCTCGAGCCGAAGAAAACTCATGAAAGTGATCCCCTTGTCGCCATAAAAGTTTATCATCCTTATTCGGATTAATAGACATGTTATCGAGCTGATTAAGGACTGGAAAATGCTCCCTCCAATCATTAGGCCAAACCCACGAAGACTCCAAGTAAATATCCGAAACTTTATCATCCAAATTGAAACCTGCATTAGCAATAAGTCTCGGAGAAAGGAGCTGAATCAACGGGCCAATATTATTCCACGTATCGAACCAAGCTGAAGTAGATACACCATTCCCGATTTCGGACCAAGCAAAACTCCTCATATCCGGCCTAACCTGAAGAATCTTCCTCCATGACCAGCAACAAGAAGACGGAACTTTACATTCCCAGAAACTTTTACCTCTTAATCTGTAGGAATGAACCCACTCAACCCATAAGGATTCACGCCTTAAAAGAATGCTCCATATATGCGAAGACATAAGGGCTTTATTAACATCACCAATACGACGAATCCCTAACCCACCGTCATACTTAGGAACACAAACTGCTTTCCAAGAAACCTTAGCCCGGCCTTTATGAAACGACTTGTCATGAGACCATAAAAAATTCCGCATCATAGCTTCCAATTCAATAATCACCCGAGTAGGCAAGATAAAGAGAGAAGACCAGTAAATATGCAGAGAGGACAATACCGAAATAATAAGCTGCAATCTACCTGCGAAAGAGAGTAATTTGTTCCTCCAATGCATGATACGCTTTTCGAGCTTCTCTACTAAAACCTGACAGTCTTTGTACAGTAACCGAGTCGATATAAGAGGAACTCCCAAATATCTCACCGGTAACGAACCCTCTAAAAACGGCATAATATTCAAAATAGCAGTTTTAACAAACGATGGAACATTAGAGAAAAAAACTGTACTTTTCTGAATATTTGGCATCAAACCCGACATCTTAGTAAAAGACTTGAGCGCTTCCATGATACACCTGGCCGACGCAATCTCACCCCTAGCAAAAATAAACAAGTCGTCCGCAAAACAGAGATTGATAATCTGTTGGCGTTCACACTTGTTATGGAATTTAAACGACGAGTCAATCCTTACCGTTTGCTGTAAGATAGCTGTGAGAATCTCCATCACAAGAGTAAAATATAGGGAGAGATAGGATCACCCTGTCGAAGCCCCCTATTACCCTTGAAAAAACCATGAACGTCACCATTAATACAAACTGAATACGTAGTCGTAGAAACACAAACCATAATCCAGTGAACCATGCTGCTATGAAAACCGAACCCCACCAAAATGTTCTTTAGAAAGACCCAATCGACAGTGTCATAAGCCTTCTGAATATCAACTTTAAACGCACATTTAGGGGGACCAATGTTTCTATGATAATTATGCATCAATTCTTGCGTTAACAAAATGTTATCAGAGATTTTTCTACCTGGGACGAAAGCCGACTGGTTGACACTAACAATGTCATTTAGCCCCACCTTAATTCTATCGGCAACAATTTTACTAATGCATTTGTATAATACATTACAGCAAGCAATCGGACGATAGTCCGTAACCACAGACAGGGAGGGAATCTTAGGAATAAGAACAATAAGCGTATGGTTTAATTCCCTTAGCAGCTTCCCTGTATCAAAAAAATCAATAACTGCTTTCGACACTTCATTACCAACGATCGGCCATGCATTTTTAAAGAAACCTGCTGTAAAACCATCAGGACCTGGCACCTTATCCGACCCAATCGAAAACATCGCCTTTTTAACCTCATCAGGAGTAACCGGCCGAACCATATAAGCAGCAACATCCCTCTCTAACTTTTTAGTAAACAAGTCAGGAGCCGGACTAAGCGAGGTATCTCCCGGGCAGCCTAAAAAGCGCTCATAATGTTCAACAAAAGCTTTCGAAACCATATCATCCGTACATTCATTTCCACTAACATCTCGAATAACTTCAATTCGGCTATAGTGAACCCTAGTTTTAAGCGACGAGTGGAAGTAAGCCGTGTTCATATCTCCAGCCGCTAACCAGTCCACTTTAGACTTTTGCTTCAAAAAACGCTCTTCATCTAGTAAAGCAGCCTGAAATTGACACCGAATAGTGGCTTCCTCATCCCGAAATGTCTGACTAGACGGGTCTTTATCAATATCACACTGGATCCTATCAAGCTTATCTCGCAAATCTTGAACTTTTTTGTGCAAATTACCTTGCTGGAAAAGTAAAACACGTAAAGGAGATTTCAACTGCCGAAGTTTCTTAACAACCGAAAATTGATACACACCACCAATGTTCATACCCCAAACCTTCTCGACAATCGGTAAGAATTCAGGTTTATGCACCAGAAAATTAGCAAACATGAAAGACCGATGCTTTAATTTTTCAGTTTCTGGGAACTTGATAACACACGGGCAATGGTCCGATAACCGAGATGGATAAAACACCGCAACAGCACTCGGAAATTTAGCAATAAACTGAGAATTACCCATCACTCTATCAATTTTTTTCATCAACCCAATCCCTTTTTTTGGTTTCTGATTCCACGTGAAATGGATACCAGAACGCTTTAAATCTACCATCTCAATGTCATCAACACACTCCTGGAATTCCTTCATGCTCAAAGAAACCGAGGAGCACCCCATAGACTTATCTTCAAGGTTCAACGCAGAGTTAAAATCACCTAGGATGACCCAAGGTTCATTATTAACAAAACTCTTATGTAACGAAAGCTGCTTCCACAACTCCCTCCGACTAATATAATAGTTTGCTGCATAAATAATTGAACAAAAAATCATTTTTTGCTCTCGTTTAAACATCAGCTGAAGGTGCATAACCTGATCAGACTCTGAAAGCACCATAACATCAAATATAGACGGATTCCAGCCAACAATGATCCGCGTTCCTTTATCACATCGAGCCCCATTCGACGTCCAATGCCAAGACCGAAAAACAGACTTACACACTTTAGGAAGATTACTCACCTCCACATGAGATTCCAGAAGAGCACATAAACTCAAATTCAAATCCTTAATAACATGTCGAACCTCCGTTTGCTTAATGGGGCGGTTCAAACCCCTAATATTCCAGGAAGCGATATTAACCATTGATAACCGTTGGAGAAGGAGTGCTTGCCCCTTTTTTAGTATCAATATTAATAGTTCCCCGCCTTAGAAAACCATCCATCTCGTACCCATCCGCATCATTAAAATCATCAACAAGTTCTTCATCTTCCAAATTCACTTGGGCCGACTCTGGCCTACCTCCATCCACCTCCTCATTAGTGCTAGTATCATTTAGAACATCAAAAGGATTAGAAGACTGAAACCTTGGCGAAACTCTAACCGACTCTTCCTTTTTTTTAGAAACCACTGGCCTATATTCGAACTTTTGCTTAGGCTTATTAACCGTGAATCCAGTTTTTCTAGCAATCTTTTTACTATGCACCCCTGTATACCCTTCGTCATCAACAACCGGAATGTTTTTAGGACGTCTCGTGTAATTTTGCTGCTTACTACCCTTCTCCATCATCCCAGCATTACTTTGATTCAAACCTTGGTGAGGGCAAGTATCATCCGAATGACCAAAGACACAACAATGGGCACACCGAAGAGGGTACCATTCATATTCAACAGACATAGATTCTTTAATAAAACCATCCCCCTCCAGAACTGGAATCGCCATTGTTATCTCTTCTCTAAGAGTCTTATCAGCCGAAACCTCTATAAGGGCTCTTGCATAACTACTACGACCCCACATATCCATGCACATCGACGTGGTATATGAGTCCAAGAGTTTCGGTTCCCCTATAGTAGTCGCTAACATACTAAGACCATCCTCCGTGTACGCAGCAATCGGAACATCATGAATTTTAACCCAGATTTGTACCTTCTTTACTTCCTTTTTCTCTAGCTTTATCGTCGGGCTCCAAACATTAAGAAAAAGAGGTTGTGAGCGAATAATCCACGGACCATCCTCCAAAACCCTCATCATTCCTGTCTCCTCCGCAAACTTGAAGAAAAAGTACCCATTAGCGTTCATGATGGACTTCTGAATTCCATATTTTTTCCAATTATTACGCACAAAATAATCTACTACCGGGTACGCCACCCGATCCCCTAGGAAGTAACCAAACAATGTATTCGCCATTTTATCTTGAACCATGCGCACAGATTCCCTCGGGAGAACAACATCACAACCATCATGCACTGAATCACTAGCTAGATAACGAAACTTCAGCTTTACGGATTTATTAGCAAGCAGCGAATCAGCATAAGACTTAGGTTTCGAAGTATTACCAATATCCACATTGGCCCCCAGAACCCCTTCCAGATCAACCTTGTTGTTATTCGAAGTCTCACCATCCGATCGTCCCACATCAAGATTAACCGGAATAGTAACCTTAGAAAGTTCATCTATGATATTTATCTTTTTAGGATCAGAAACAATACCACGACAAGGCAACACAGGGTTGCCATCAATGTTAACCACACGGCTAGCTAAACCCTTAACAGGAATTGTAGATTTACCACGATCACCTGGAACATATTCAGCCGACTTCTTACGATCATCCATAGCAAATAAAACGACTCTCTCCAATAGAACACTTAACAAACAAGCATGCACAAGAAATCAAGAAACACCAGCAACACAAAGAAGAAGGCCAACAGAAAAAACCCTAATCTAGCAATACCTATCCCATGAAAATCAAAAACGAAAATCACAGAAGATAGATGGCGATCAACACAGAAGAAAAGAAAAACCCTAGATTAAAACGATCAAGAATGCTAACTAGTTCGTTATAGATGCTTGAAACAAGCCTCTAATCACAGACTGTTATACATACTCTTACGAAAAAATCATAGGATCCAAGAAGACCAAAATCGCCATTGCTAGAGAGAGAGAATTAGGGTTTCCTTAACCTCAGATACTCATTTTTTTCCATCAACATTGTTTGTTGTTTATCTTATACTTTGTTGTTTTTATATTAATGATTGATTATTGTTTGAATTTTGAATAATAACGACAACTTGCGTTGTCGGGGGCGTCCAAAAACAGAGGAAACTCTGCCCGTTTTTCGAGAAAAATCCGTAATATACAACGCGTGTTATCAAAAAATAAATCTATCGGATTCAAAAAATATTTTATAAAAGCAAATACAAATATAGAATTCCTATGACAACGCTTAACTACTTTCGAAAACAACGATACGAAAATGATCTCAACGACAAATAAATATAGTTACAATATTTATTTTAAGCTTCAAAAATTCGACAATCTGATACAAAATCAATATTATTATTTATATTGTTTTAAACGCCGATAAACCGATTTCGACTATACAAATACACGTAGTGTGCTTAGTTACTTCAAGTGTTAGATCACACGACTTCTTTTTATAAAAACGAATATAGTTTATACATATATTTCAAATGTCAAACAACATGAATTCGTTTTTACAAAATAAATATAGTTTGTATATTTATTTCAAGTATTAAACAATACGAATGCTTTTATAAAAAAAAAAAATATAGTTTTATATTGATTTCAAACTTCAAACAACTCGATGATACTTTTGCAAAATAAATATAACTTTTTATATTTATTACAAACGCCGAAACGGCATATACATATGTTTTGGCAAATATATACAAGACATAACATATATAATACAAGTTTATTATATATTACTTTCATATGAATATTCCTATATACACAAACGACTTCTCAAAACGAGCTAACAAGTATAACTTCTTCGCTTCTTTTAAGTTAACAATTTATCGTCGAATCGTTCAGTTAACGATTCGGTAGAGCTCGATGACACGTAGTTTAGTTACCGCATTTGTTTAGAAACTTATAAGATATTCCGTTTTAGGAGTATTGTAGAATTCACGCTAGCAAGTTCGTCTTGGAAACGACATCACGAAGTCGTATATAGCTAGCTTTGCACAGGAATATTCAGGTGAGTTCATAACCCCCAATTTTTACGGTTTTACATTTTTATAAATGTTTTCGGGGGTGGAAAGACATGCAAGTTTTGCAAAAGTAAACAATTTCTCGATAAACGAAAACTCATTTCTAACCCATGTTACGAATGGATTTCAAGGAACTCAAACGGCTTACGAACGATTTATACTAAATATACTGGTTTTACAAAACAAATGCGTATTATCGAAATGTGAATGATTTTCATGACTAGGGATGGTCTGGTGATAATTTATAGAGACTGGGGAGTTGGCCTTAGAGGCTGGGGAGGTTCAGCCTTAGAGGCTGGGGAGGTTCAGTCTAAGAGACTGGGGTAAAATACATGATACAAAAGGATTACTTACAATATAATTGGTATGATTAGCCTAGGAAAGAACCATAGATCATGTGATAGGGTAGGCGGATACTTGGGACCATTAATCCTCGTATCAGAACCGAGGGGCATGAGTGATAGATCTATTTGGGTGTAGCGAGCCCACACCCATGAGGCCAGGGCGGCCCATAGTGGTGACTATGTCTTCCAGCCGGGAGCCCGGTACAACTTTGCTAGGTTTGAGTCTTCCTACACCGTCACACATATCAATGGCCTTGCAAACCATTGGTGATCTTTTCCTTGTTTGCTTTCATATCGGGGTTTTACAAATTACATACCATGTTTTTATACAAATTCAAGGCATAGGATTATGCGGGCATGGAGTCAAAGTTAGGGTGGGCATCGACGGTTATACGGACATTACAAATTCAAGAGTTTACAATACATGGTTCTACGAGCATAATGCGTTACAAATACAAAGTTTCCACATAACTTGACAAGAAAATGATTTTTAAATTTGTTTTCTCAATAATATTTCACAAACCGGTTATTCAAAAGATTTATTTCAAATCTTTTACAAACAAACTATGAACTCGCTCAACTTTATGTTGATTTTTTTGCATGTTTCTTTCTCAGGTTGCATTTCAAAGTTAAGGCACGGTTGAAATAGGAGAACCATGAAAAGTCGAGTACTTAGTGGGCGTTCATTTTTCTAGAAGTCTCAGCTTATTCTGCTTCCGTTGTGCAATGAAGATAACAGTCCAGTCACGCCAATGCTCTGATATTTCGGGGTGTGACACACATCTCATACAATTCACCTTACACGTTCAAGTTTTACAAACTCCCTTAACAGTTTACATGTCACACCCCAAGCGTGTGATTTCTTCAAGTTATCGGCCCACCCGTAAAAGATGCAGCCCATCTACGATGTAAAGCCCAAACCGATGTTCCACATATTCGAAAACGTGTGACCAAAAACCCATCCGAGGCCTGACAAACTCACTTATTGTCGGCCCATATAAACCCCAGCCCACTCGGGTGTTCAGTTTCACCGCGTGGCCCAGTTTTGCGTTTGCAGCCCATGTTTATCCAATTCGTGTGTGACCCAAGTTCATTAGACCAATTTAAATTTGTGTGTGGGCTCAACAGTTATGTGCGGCCCAATTTAATAAACCAATACTTGAACCCCCATTAAACCTTAACATATAATAAACATTATCAATAGCATGACACAATCCATCCCTTGTTTCAAAACAATCGATATAAACAGTTTCATTATCGTCATCAATTAGCATCAGCCCAAAATACCTTCTTAACCAATTTATATGCATGAACACTTCACTAATCATATATATAAAACCCTCACTTATTAATATAAAAATCGAGCCTTAACAATTAGATTTATCAATCAATTATATTAGATCAATCAGCAACAATTTCTTCACTTCTTAATCTTGGTTAACAGTTTAATCCTTAACAAACAAAGAGAACAGATTCCCAAGAACATATAACTCGAAGTTCACAACAACAGTCATAAGCACCTACAAGCCCATACATTTGATCGGCCCACTTGTAAAATAATTAAATGACCTCTAAATACTCTTTTAATAATATCGACAACAAGATGCATGAAGTGCCGTTAGCAGCATATACTGAGGACGGTCTTAGTTTGCTTGCTTCTAAGATTGGGGTGCCTAAGATGCTAGATTCGTACACTGCTACAATGTGTGCTGAGTCATGGGGAAGAAGCAGTTATGCTAGAGCTCTCATTGAAATTCAAGCCGGGGCTGAGCTAAAGAGGAGTGTTACAGTTGCAATCCCATCTTTAGAGGGTAATGGTCACTCAATGGTGGAGGTTAAAATCGAATATGATTGGGAGCCTTTAAGGTGCTCATCTTGTTGCGTGTTTGGTCATGAGGATAACTCGTGTCCAAAGAGCCCTCAGGTCGTTTCGAGTGGGGATTCTGGAAAGAAAATTGATGATTTTCAGGTTGTGGGTGCAAAGAAGAAGAAATCTACTAACCAAGGTCTTCACATGAAAAATCAGAAGCCTAAGGTAGTGTACAGACCAGTTGTAAACCCTAAACCAAATTCGTCCTTGAAGAAGCCGATGAACAATCAGGTATCAACGTCAAACCCCTTTGATGCCCTTAAGGATGATGATGGTGGTCAGGGAGGTAGTACTGTGGGTCGTATGGAGAAGAAGGAGAAACAGTCGAGTGACAGGCAGGATTCGGATGAAGAGGAGGTCGTTGAAGTCTACAATGAAACTAGTGAATTTATGACATCGGGTACTCATCCTTTTTCTTCGAAAGCAGGGGCAAGCACCTCTTCCACAAAATTCTCAAATGGTTAGGCCATTTTTGGTTCGTTTGAAGGGGTTGCTGGTTTGTGGCAGCTTTATCTTTGATGATGGCGGTTGAGGATTTTGTTTTGTTTTTGCATTGTTTTGTCTACTAGATCTCTTTCATGATGTATAGTAGGCTAGGTTATGGGGTGTCATAGTTACTTTGTTTTGCTTTGTCATACATATATGGGGCATGTCCTATATATGAACTAGTGTGGAACACATCCTCACTACTTGTACTTATTTGCGGTTGCATTTTAATAGAATCACCGGGGTAACCCTTTACCCAAAAAAAAAGAATATTAAACAACAGATTTTTACAACATGGGCCCAGCTAACAAATAATCACCCTCATGCACATCGACCTATTCTCAGAACATCACAATTGACTTTAGTTCATAATTACATACAAACCTATTAGTTCTACTCATAAGCTTGGCATTGATAGGTCGTTCAAACCCATACATCAAAAGAGGAGAAAGTTTGCACCTGAGAGGAATGCCATTATCCAGGAGGAGGTAGATAAACTGCTCAGAGCAGGTATGATTAGAGAGGTTAAGTATCCAAGGTGGTTAGCCAATGTGGTTGTTGTTCAAAAGAAAAATGGAATGTGATTGAGGTTTCGGCTGATAATGAATTGAAAGAACACATTGTTGTTGCTATCCCTAAGTTGGATGAAGAAGGTTATCTGATGGAAAAAGTTAAGGTTGAATATGAATGGAAACCACAAAGGTGTGCGGCTTGTTGTCTGTTTGGTCATTCGGATACTACTTGTCCTAAATCCCCAACTTTAAAACCTAAACAAGTTACAACTGATGATGAGGGGTTCGTAACTGATAAAAGGAAAGTAGCAAAGTATGGATTTCCTCAAAAGAAGCAAAAACCTAAATTTGTCTATAGACAAAAGAATAGCCATGTTGGTACTGGGCCATCCGGAACAAAACGTGTTGAAGGTGAAGGTGATACGGCTAAGGATAGTTATGGAGTTAACAATAGTAATTTGAATTTAAAGAACTCATTCTCGGCCTTGGATCAAATGGCTGATGGGGAACCAAGTACGAGTAGTAGTAAGGACGATAGAGTATTGGATGACGACTTTGTAAAGCAACACCCAACTGAGATTTCAGAGTTCTTGAATGCTGGTACTAGTGTGAAAAAGTCTGAGGGGGCAAGCACTCCCGGTCAAGCTGGTGTCCATGGGTAGTATAGGGGTATGGAATATAAGGGGATTGAACCTTCCCCTGAAACAAAGAGAGGTTCGGCAACTTGTTTCTGAAAATCGGCTCCAGGTGTGTGCTATTTTGGAGTCTCATGTTAATATATCTAATCTTGCTAGAATTTGTAAAGGGGTGTTTAGATCGTGGGATTGGACCTCAAACGGCAGCTGCTGTTCTAGAGGTACTCGGATCATCGTTGGCTGGAACAAGGATTTGTTGGATCTTATGGTTATAGCTCAATCAGATCAGGTTTTACATGTGCAAGTTCGTATAAAATCTGAGAATAATATCCTTTTCTGTTCGTTTGTTTATGCTGAAAATAAATATCAAGATAGAAGAGTTCTTTGGGATAACCTTTGTAAACACAAGTGTTTCATTCATGATAGACCGTGGGTGGTGATGGGGGACTTTAACTCGGCCCTCTCGATGGATGATTACTTGGTTGGGCCGTCTACAATTCCGGTTGGGATGAGAGAGTTTTATGATTGTGTGCAACATAATCAACTTTCTGATGTTAAAAGCCATGGGTTGCGGTTCACTTGGAATCAAAAACCGAAAAACGGTGTAGGAGTGTTAAAGAAAAATGATAGAGTTATGAGTAATACTCAGTTTCTTGATTTGTATCCAGATGCTTACGTTCTTTTTCATCCTTAGCGGGACTCGGATCATTCGCCTTGCATTCTTCATCTGTTTCCTTTTAAGCATTCTCGGCCGAAACCTTTCAAGTTTGCTAATTTCTTAGCTAATAAGGAGGGTTTTATTCCTTGTGTTGCTAAGGAGTGGGCTAAGGTGATTCCGGGTGTAACCATGTTCTCGGTAGTTAAGAAGTTGTCGGCCCTCAAGTCTCCTTTGAGACGGCTTTTATTTATTCAGGGTAATATTCACAATTGTGTTAAGGCGGTTAGATTGAAGTTGGATGGCATTCAAAAGGCGATTGATGCTAACCCTTCGGATATGGCTCTTAGAGAATCTGAATCAAGGTGTATTCAGGAGTTCAATTCTGTGTCTTATGACGAAGAATGCTTTCTAAAGCAAAAATCTAAGGCAGAATGGCTAGCAGCAGGTGACTCGAATACAAAATTCTTCCATAATTGTGTGAAAATGAGGAATGCGTGTAGCAAGATTCATAGTATTCAAGATGTTCATGGTAACTGGTTTAAAGGTAATGATGTTTTTGGAGTTCTGGTCTCGCATTACTCGGCTTTTTTGGGTACCCAGGATCAAGTTGTGAAGCTGGTGAATAATGATGTATTCTCTAATGTTCTTGACTCGAATGTTGCTAGCTCTATGATTCGGCAGGTTACTCGTGAGGAGGTAAAAAGTGCTATGTTCTCCATAGGAGAAAATAAAGCCCCGGGACCGGATGGCTACACTTCTGTGTTTTTCAAAAACTCTTGGGAGATTGTGGGTGATGAGGTAACGAAAGCGATTCTGGATTTTTTTGATAATGGTAAGATGCTTCAACAAATTAACCATACTATCATTGCATTGGTGCCGAAAAATCCATCTCCTAATTCAGTGATGGATTATAGACCGATTTCCTGCTGCAACGTCAATTATAAATGTATTAGTAAAATTCTAACTGACAGGATTAAAGGTAGTTTGGATTATCTTGTTGACATTAATCAGTCTGCCTTTGTCCCGGGCAGGAAAATCTCGGATAATATTCTTCTTACTCAGGAGCTTATGCACAATTATCACTTAATTATAGGCCCTTCCAGGTGTGCGTTTAAAATTGACATTCAGAAGGCCTATGATACTGTGAGCTGGTCATTTCTTGAGGATGTTCTGCATGCGTTTGGGTTTCACCAAAAGATGGTTAAATGGATCATGGTTTGTGTTACGAATGTCTCTTATTCGCTGAGCATTAATGGCAACCTATATGGGTATTTCAAGGGTAAAAGAGGTCTCCGGCAGGGTGATCCTATATCTCCTTATCTGTTTACTCTAGTCATGGAGGTTCTCACGTTGTTATTAAAGAAGGCAGCCTATTCTAGTAATGCGTTTCGATTCCACCTCTATTGTAAAAAACAGAAGATTATTAACGTTTCTTTTGCTGATTATCTGTTTTTATTTGCTAATGGGGATGTGGCGTCGGTTAGGATTCTTCGGGATACTCTTCAGTTGTTTACAAGTACCTCGGGTTTAGTTCCAAGTTTGACGAAAAGTACAGTTTATTTTGGCAGTGTCCCTCATTCTATTAAACAGGAAATTGTCAATATTATGCCTTTCCAAGAGGGATTGCTTCCGGTTCGGTATTTGGGAGTTCCATTAATTTCAACAAAGCTCTCTTATAAGGATTGCAAAATTTTAGTTGATAAAATGGTGAAGAAGATTGATAATTGGATGACGAGATCCTTGTCCTTTGCTGGTAGACTTCAGCTAGTCAATTCTGTCCTCTCAGCTATGCATATTTATTGGGCTACTGTTTTCATATTGCCAGCTAAAATTGTTAATGATCTTGAAAGATGTATGCGTGTGTTCCTTTGGTCAGGTACTAACCAACAGTCTGTTAAGGCTAAGGTTGCTTGGATGGTTGTTTGCTTACCTAAGTATGAGGGGGGATTGGGTGTTAGATGTATTTCTGATGTCAACAAAGCCCTAATATCTTCTCAAGTTTGGAGTATCCTAACTAACAGGAAGTCGCTCTGGGTTCAATGGATCCATATGTATAAGCTTAAAGGCAGGAGTTTCTGGGAGGTCCCTAGCCGAGGCCGTATGACTTGGGGTTGGAGAAAGCTTCTCGCAATTCGGAGCTTGATCCGTCCTTATTTGTGGTCTTCTATTGGTAATGGGTCTCAAATGAATATATGGAGTGATATGTGGTGTGATCAATGTCCTCTGCGTAGTTTTATTAGCTCGAGACGCATCTCTAATGCTGGTTTTAATCTTCAAGCCACGGTTGCTGAGATGGTGTCTCACAATGGGAATTGGAGGGTGCGATTTTGGCGATTGGAGGTTTTTAGGGTTTTTGCTGAGTTTTCTTTGTTCTTTTCGGTGTTTTGCTCGGATTTCTTCGTTCTCTTCTTCTTTTTTGCTGTGTGTAGTTTGATTGAGCTTATGGAGTTTACTCCTAAATGTGGTGTGTTCCTGGTTCCTCCCGATCCTCCACCTGTGACGGGTGTTGGAGGTGTGTGTGTGAATTCTGAGGGTTCGAAGGGGTCTTCTGAGTTGGTGAAGGATGCTTCTATTGTGCCAGAGGTTGGTGAAGTGCAGAGCTCGGGTGAATCTGGTATTTCGTGTATGGAGGAGGTAGTAGTGGATCTGAAGGTGGGTGGTAGGGGTTCTGGTGGAGGTTTGGTGTAACATCTGTGCTTGTAATCATTGTGAACAGTTCAATTATCAATAAAACAATGTTATTTGATCCCAATGTTTGTTTGGTTATGTTTTACATTTTTCATGTTTTGACTTTTATTCAATTTCAAACTCTATATCACTTTCTGGAGAGTTATACGCAAACTGGTGCGTAAACGTACTTAGTTTAACACGACAAATACTCCGGAACATCAACATATACTTAACATACCTTAAATAACCTTTACATAACTTAGAAATAAGTTTTGAAGGCTTTGGTATGGCAAAAACAAGTTATTTCGCTTATAGGGACTAAACTTGACAAACTGCGAAAGTATGCCAATTTGAACAGTAACGAACATTCCGAAACATGACCATAAGTTAAACATGCCATAAATATCCTCTACATAGCTTAGAAATAGGCTTTGAGGTGTTCGGTGTGCTAAAATAAACTTTTGGGACATTCAGGGACTAAAAGCGTCAAAAAGTGCACAAGTTTACACTTTCGCGCATAACTTACGTTCTGAATACATCCGGACATCCAAAAATTTATGTAAGCACTAAAATAAAAATATTTTAGTGTTTAGGCTTGAGAAAAATCCATTCGTCGCGTCATTTGGATCGTTTTTCGCGCTTATGCGCATTCCGTCGTAATTAAGCAAACATCGCGATCGTATGGCCAAACGAACCGACATCTGAGATATTTTTTAGCACATTTTAAGTTCCCTATACTTTAACTTCATTTTAGAGCTTTGAAATGGGGTTAACGGGGCTTAAACGTGTCAAAAAAACGCATCGAAAACCAAGTTTTGAGGTTGCAGGGACTGAAACTGTAAATCTGCCAAACTAGGTCCGTAAGCAGGGGCCAGATGCAGCAAAACGTTTTTTTTCAGCTTTTAACAGCCCTTAACACTCTCCAAAGGCCAAGTGCCAAGTGTCAAACTCTTATGGTGGATGGCAAATGAGTTACCACAACTTTCCAACAAGTGTACGGCTTAGATCATGCCCCCTTTTCCAAGAAATGATCCTAACGGTGAACCGAAAACTATAAATACCCACCTCCACCCTTCACTTTTCCTCACAAGAATCTGATCTAATGTGCTCTAAGTTGAAACCTTTGTTTCATACCTGAGCTATTTTGATCTAGATTAGCATTCGGGGACCCTTCGTAAGTGTTCCTTCGTTCTTTTATTTCTTTTCGAGTCCGAAAGTCAAACTTTGTTTGACTTTCTGCATTGACCAGTTTATGGTCAATGCGAAGTTCGTTTGAACTTCGCAACGTGATTGTAATCACGATGGTTATAGTCCCTTGTGACTATGCCTACTGATTACCACGTTGTCTAGGGTCGTAAGGGTAAGCGATCTGATAAATCGCTTATACCTTCGAGCCCGACCCATTTGGTCGATCATTAGGATCCGACCAAACACATTAGGTGACCATAGTATATAGGGAATAACCTTCCGAGGTTATACCTTATGGTCGCTTCGTTTAAGTAGTTGTATGATAGGTAGTTTATATGCCTTAGGTAAATTACCAAAATGCCCTTTTGACGCCAAAATTCATTTTAAGCATATGTAACATAAATTTTGGTATCTAAACTGTTTTGGTAACAATATTAGATATGTTAAGGCATATTTTACTTGTCATAGGACTAGTTAGGCGGTCCGAACACGTTTCACGCGAGCGACGCGTTAAAGTAGCATAAGCTACCTAAACGGGTCGTAATGGGTCGTAAACACTTAGGCTAGGTTTCATTTAGTATGTAGGCTTTGTTAAACCATACTACATGAGTTCCCATACTCATTTGGTTTACGAGCCCTCATTCTATCTAAATCCTTCGATATAGGTCCGGTTTATTAACATAGTTACCTATATTAGGTGCCGTTTGATTCCGAGATCTCTAGCATTGCTTGGTGGTTATCTTAGGACTTCTGAGCAATCTCAAGTGAGTACATAGACCCCTCTTTTACTGTTTTCCAAACTGTTTTGGGGTGGAACACATGTGCCTACTTGTTACTTTCATGCTTTCCATGTTTTCACATCATATACCTGCTATGTTCGTTAGTACATTATAGTACATTGTTTTACATTACATTTCATGCTATGTATGCCCATTGTGTGCGTACTTAGTACATTGCTTTACATTACATTTCATGCTATGTATGCCCATTGTGTGTGTACTTAGTACATTGCTTTACATTACATTTTATGCTATGTATGCCCATTATGTGCGTACTTAGTACATTGTTTCACATTACATTTCATGCTATGTATGCCCATTGTGTGCATACTTAGTACATTTGTTTCACGTCACATGCTATGTATGTCCATTTGTTACATACTTAGTACAGTTGTTTTCATCACATGCTTACATTTTGGTATGACATTTGGTTTGTTTCAATGGAACAATACATTCATTAACATTAGCTACGCCGTTCGTTAGTAGGTAGTGGTACCATAGGAATTGACAACTCCCGTTCCTGAAATCCTGGGTTTGTTTGGATTGGAAGGAATGACCGAATTCGATATACATAACTTAGATAAACCTTTAGTTTGTTTAAGGGTTTATCGCCACAGTCTCAAGGCTTGGATGTATGCATTTTCACAATACCGCATAGTTGTTTATATCAGTATAGCATGCATTTGTTCCACAAAACATAACTTTGATTTAAACCATGTTTTACTTCAATACCTTGTTTTTGTGCATTTTACATATGGTTAGTTGATATATTTCACATACCATACATGACATTTTTGGATACACATCACATGATTTACATTAGACATAAACATTTTGACATTGATATACACAATTCATGATTAACATTAATCACGGATATTTGATATGGTTTACACAATAACATTTTGGCATTTGATTATACATAAACAATTTACATTGGTGGTTTGGTTTGAGTAAGTGATTTAAGTAACGAGGCGTGTGTAATATGATACAAGCATGGTGGATACGCCGCTGGTACTTCCTATATATAAGTGTTTGTATGGTGTTACATATCGTAGCGTTATTTAAATCATTTCAATTTATGACACATGACATTTTATACAAATAACATACTTTTTACAAGACATTGTTTACAAACAACTTATCTTACACAAACTCATTTTTACATGGTTATTCATTTAACCTTACATTTATTTATACATATCATCTGATCTTATCGTTTTTTAAATGATTTATAAGACAAAGCAAATTACAAGGTTCATGACTAAACATTTTCTTAAACACAAGTCATGAATCATATTTTTACAAAACCTATGTATCTCACAGGCATTTTTATGCTGACGTACCTATTTTCACATGTGTTTTCTGGAGCTTTTCCATAGGATGATGATCGTGACACTAGGGCGGACCTGTGCCTTAGAGACATAAAACGAAGATAGACTAGTTTAATTATGTTATGAACACTTTGTTTCCTGTTTAAGACAATATAACACTCTTGTTTAATAAATAAAATATAACTTTGTATGCCATGGTTGTGAAACAATAATTCTGTTACAACACTCCCCGACGTTTCCGCCGCGGTTGCATGTTATACGCGGTCGGGGTGTGACATTTGGTGGTTGATAAAGGTATGTTCTCTTCTGTTCTTCTTTCTAAGTCCGATTTGGATAACTTGAAGAGTGTTTTGGGAGAAAATTGGAAACAGAGAATGTTTAGTGAAAAACTTATGTTTAGTAACTCAGATCTGAAGGTTTCTTTTAGTGTTGATTCGGATCTGAATGAGGTTGGGGATTTTTGTATGGTTAATATTTTGTTGGAAGGGAAGGACGTTCATGAATGTCCTGAGGAGTTGTTTTCTGGTAAGTTTGGTTCTGTGTTAGAAGTTTTAGCGAAGATTGATAAGATAAAGGGTGGGGTGGATAGGTTTGTGGATAAAGGGGTTTTGGATGATTCCATTATGAAGGATGAAGGGGGTAGAAGTAAGATCTCTCAGATTGATGCTTCTGTGAATGTTTTTGATATTAATTCTTCTGTTGGTTTCGTTTTGTTGGATAAGCGGAAGAAAAGATCAGTTAGGAATGAGGGGTTGCAGGTGAAAGCCTTTAAGGCTATGTGGGGTGATAATGCTGCTGTTAAAGTCCCGTTGGATGGGGATTTTGGTTGTAAGTATGATGTACTACCGGATGGTGCTTGTGCCCAGGAGTTGGTTAAGAGTTTGGCTAGTGTGGGGTGTAAAGGGGTGTATAAAGATAAGTTGTGGAAAAAGGTGCAGAAGGGGGGTTTTAATGATGATGCTAGGAGGTTTAAATTTTCTGTTACTGCTTTAAACTTCTCTTTTGATCCTGGGTCTAATGATGGTAAGAAGAAGATGGTTATGCCTGTGTTTTGTAAAGAAGAGGGTAATGGTTCTAATGGGGTTGTTAGTGGAAAGTCAGCTGAGAGCTGTTTGAAGGCTGTAGGTAGGAAGTATGTTAAGAAGGAGTCTATGAAGAAACTTATTCAGAAGAAAGAGGCTGAGTTGGAACCTTATAAGGTGACAAAGGCAGACATGCCTTTTATTAATAGTTTGAAGCCTGCTATGAAGTCATTTATGGCCTCTGTTGCTTTGAAAGATAATGTGGTGTTTACTGCATCTACGAATGAAGAAAAAGGGCTGGTGAAGGAAAAGGAGGTCGTGTCTTATGCTAATACGGTTAAGGGTTTGAAGTCTGTTATGGTGGAGAAAATTCAATACTATCCTCCGAAAGTATTAGAGAATGGGGAGGTGGTGGCTGTCATAAGTCCGGAGAAAATTGCTGAAGCTAAGAAGGTGTATAGTGCCTACCTTTATGGGTATTTTATTAGCAAGGATTTGCCGTTGGGCATGGTTAGATTTCATTTGAGTAGGATGTGAAAGCAGTTTGGTATATTGTAAATTTCCTCGAATGGTAAGGGAATTTACTTCTTCAAATTTAGGAATGAGGAAGGGATGGTGGCTGCTATTGATAAGGGGCCTTGGCTTGTGAATGATGTCCCGTTGTGTTTAAAGAAATGGGAGGCCGGTGTGACCTTGGAGAAATCTGAACCGTTTAAAATTCCTCTATGGATTACTATTCTGAATGTGCCCCTGGAATTGTGGAATACTGTTAGTATATGTAGCATGCTGAGCTGTGTTGGGTATCCTCTGTTATTTGATAAGGTTACTGCTGAAAGGTGTGGGGTTGCTGAAGGACCTCCAGGTTTTGCTAGAGTGCTGGTGGAGGTTGATGCTGATACTATACTGCCTGAATTTGTTAAGGCGTACTATCCGGAGGAGGGTGATCGGCCAGCGTATGTTAAAGACATTAGAATTGAGTATCAGTTAAAGGTTAAGAAGTGTACTGAATGTAGAGTTTTTGGGCATGATTTTGAATCTTGTGGTAAGAGAATTCTGACTGAGGATGAAATTAGGGAGAAATCTCAGAGGTTGATAAATGATATAAAGGCTGCTAGTGCTAATAATTTTCCTGTGTCTGGTGTGGGTGCTGATGGGTTTGCTACTATGGGTAGGAAGAATAGAGTGTTGAGAAATAATGATGGTATGAAGTATTATAATCAGGGCAGGAATTTTAATGTTAAGAAGGTTCAGGGTTCTGGGAGTGGTGCAGGTAGTTCGGGTGGGGTTGGTACTTCTGGAACTAAAAATGTTAAGGGAGAGATTATTGATCAGGGTGGTGAAGGGGTGACTTTAAGGAATGCTGGTAGTGTTAAAAAGGGTAATTTGAAGAATATTAAGCAGGTGTATAGGCCTGTTGTTAAAGGACCTAAAATAACTGTTAAGGGGGAATCTAAGGTGGAGAATATTGTGAAGGTATCGAATAGTTTTGAGGTTTTGAGTGGGGAGGTTGATGAGAAAGTATCCGGTGATAGTGAAGTAAAGGGGAATATTGATGTGAAGTCTGGGTTGATGGGGATGAATGTTAGAGACTTGGGGGAAAATAGTAGAGAGAAGGAGGTAAAGCTGAACAGTTTGGGTATTGAAGATCAAAGTTGTGGAATGGCGGTTGATTCAAATGAGCAGATAGTTAAAGAAGTGGAAATGAAGGAAACTAGTGAAAACTTGGTTGATAATATTCGTACTAAAGTAAATTATAAAGCTGGATATTTCAAAATGAATGATGTTCAATTCAATGAGGTGGCTCGGTATGTTCTTAAGAAGGAGTGTCCTCCTTTGGAAGTTTTGAGGAAATGGAATGTTGGGCAAAAGAAGATTTTTCAGGAGCAGTGGGATATTTTGCAGTTCGAGAAAACAGTTAATGTATGTGATGTTGAGTCTGAAGGGGATGAAATGGCTATTTTTATGAAGAATGATGGCGGTGAGGATACTTCTAATTTGGGTAATCCTCTTTTGAAGGGTGGTTCCAAATGAAGATTCAAGTGTTAACTTGGAATGTGAGGGGTTTGGGTAGTTTTGGGCATCAGTCTCAAGTTAGAAGGCTTTTGAAGAATAATAAGTGTAGTGTCTGTGGTTTGTTGGAAACGCATATTGGTAACAGTAATTTGCAAGAGGTATGTAATAAAATTAATAAGAGGTGGGTGTGGTTTTCTAATGCTGAGAAGTGTCAGAGTTGGGTTAGAATTGTTGTGGGTTGGGATCCTAATGTGGTGGATGTTAAGGTGGTGGATTTTTCTGATCAGGTGATTCATTGTGAGGTCAGAGGTGTTTGTAGTAAGGAGTATTTCTTGTGTTCATTTGTTTATGGGCATGCTAATATTGCTAGTCGAAGACCTTTGTGGGCTGAATTGATCGAGTATGGTCTGTTAGTGCAGCAAAAGCCATGGACCCTCATTGGAGATTTTAATGCTATCTTAAATACGGGTGAGAAAAGTATTGTGAATGAGAGTGTTAACTATGGTGGATTTTAGGGATTGTGTGGCTGAATTGAATGTTCTTGATATTTCTAGTACGGGGTTTTTTTATACTTGGAACCAGAAGCCTGGTAAGAAGGATAGTACTATGGAAAAGCTTGATAGAGCTATGGGGAACCAGTGTTTTGTTGATAATTTTTCTGCTGTGTTTGCTAAGTTTCTGCCATTCTATACTTCTGATCATTCTCCGGTGCTATTGATTTTTCCTGAAGTGGCTAAGGCTGCTGTGAAGCCGTTTAAGTTTTGGAATTACCTTACTTCGAAAGAAGAGTTTCTTCCTATTGTTAGAGAGGGTTGGGGTAGGAGGTTTGAAGGCCATAAAATGTTTGTTGTGTTGGCTAGACTTAAGGCTTTGAAGAAACCTTTAAGGAAGCTGAGTTATAAACAGGGGAACTTGCATAGTAAGGTTGAGTTGCTTAGAAGTGAACTTGAAAGAGTGCAAACTGAGGTTACAATAGATCCTTTTAATGAGGAGCTAAGAAATGAGGAGGCTGTTTATGTGAAAGCCTACAAAGAAGCTTTATTGGATGAAGAGTATTTGTTGAAGCAGAAATCTAGAATGCATTGGCTTAAGGTGGGAGATCAAAACACTAGGTATTTCCATCAATCTGTTAAGCATAGAGAGAGTAGGAATCGTATTAATGTTATCTCTGATATGGAGGGTGTGGAATATGAAAGTCAGAATATTGGGAATGTGTTTGTTAAGTATTTTAAGGGTATTATGGGAGTTAAATCTATGGTGGAGCCGTTAGACGATCCAGATTCGTTGTTCATTAATAAACTCAAGGCTAATGATGCCTTGAGTATGGTTAGTAGGGTTACTAAGGAGGAAGTTAAGGCTGCCATTTCCCCATACCTTTTCACTCTGGTTATGGAGATTTTGACGGCTATTCTGAAACGTGAAACTATGATTGATTCTTCGTTCAGATTT
>JARYGA010037653.1:0-54219 GCA_030545235.1 Helianthus tuberosus
TCATTTTCCTCAGGATCACGGGTACTTGTTCTAGCAGTAGGAACCACCATTTCTGTTGGGATCACTGACTCTGCCCCAAACACCAAAGAGAATGGTGTTTGACCAGTAGCATTCTTAGGGGTTGTCCTGTCAGCCCAGAGCACATAGGGTAGCTCTTCTGCCCATTTTCCTTTCTTGGATCCAAGTTTCTTCTTCAAGTTGTTGATGATGATCTTGTTGGATGATTCTGCTTGACCATTAGCTTGTGGGTGGACTGGTGTTGATGTTATCATCTTAATCCCCCAGCTGTCACAAAAGTTAGTGGTTCTGCCCCCGATAAATTGGGAACCATTATCACATATAATCTCGGAAGGAATTCCAAATCTAGTTATAATATTTCTTTTAATGAAGGATATAACTTCCTTTTCTCTAACTTGGGCAAAAGCTTCAGCCTCTATCCACTTGGAGAAGTAATCAGTCATAGCTAACATGAACACTTTCCCACCAGGTGCCTTAGGGAGCTTGCCAACTATATCCATACCCCATCTCATAAATGGCCAAGAGGAGGATATAGGATGCAATAGTTCGGCTGGTTGATGAAGGATATTGCTGTGTCTCTGGCAAGGATCACATCTTCTGGCATACTCCACAGCATCTTTCTTCATGGTTGGCCAGTAGTATCCTGTCCTCAAGATCCTTGAGAATAAAGCCCTGCCCCCAGTGTGATTTCCACAATCTCCTTCATGGAAGTCTTTTAAAACTTCTTGAACTTCAGGATCCTCAATGCATCTCAAGTACGGTCCTGCAAGAGATCGTCTGTATAACCTATTATTCATAATTGTGAATTGGGATACCTTAGATTTGAAAGCCCTAGGGTTTTCTCCTATAGGAATCTCTCCATGTTGTAAGTATCTCATAATTGGTGAGATCCATGATCCGGATCCTGAATAGGATTGAATATCCTCACTAGGGATAACTGCAGGATCATCTCCTATCTCCATAGTCTGGTGATCCTCGATAGCCGGGGTCAGGATATGGATAATAGGAATCTTGATATCCTCTGGGATCTTCAAAGATGATCCTAAGTTAGCCAATGCATCAGCTTCTGTATTTTCTTCCCTTGGTACCTGTGACAAACTAAAGGAAACAAAAGAGAGTGCCAAACTTTTGACTATCTCCAAATATTTGGTTAGTTTTTCACCTTTAACAGCATATGATCCATTAAAGTGATTTGTAATTAACAAAGAATCTACGTGTACCTCAAGATACCTGATCCCCATATGCTTTGCAATTTGCAAACCAGCAATTAAGGCTTCATATTCAGCCTCATTATTAGTGGTTTGGAACTCACAAGCTATAGAATGGGGTATTATGTCCCCCTGTGGCGATTTTAGTAGTATTCCAAGCCCTGTGCCTTTGACATTTGAGGATCCATCAGTGTGGAGTATCCAAGGATCCTTGGTCTCTTCTAGCTGCTGGACTTCCAGCTCAGCTTCTTCTTGTAAATCACTACTGAAATCAGCCACAAAGTCAGCTAGTGCTTGGGATTTGATAGCTGTCCTAGGCTCATATCTTATATCATATGCACTCAATTTCACTGCCCACTTAGCCATCCTTCCCGACATCTCTGGTTTCCTTGATGATCCTTCACAAGGACCGCACTTACTGCTTTTGAGGATACTGCGAGATACAAGGATAACACTTCACCTTTTTCTGGTTTCATTAAAGCCGGGGCCGAAGATAGGTAATCTTTGAGGGCTTTTAGAGCATTTTCATGCTTCTCCGTCCATTCAAATTTCTTGTTCTTCCTTAGGATATCATAGAATTCTTTACATTTTTCGGAGGACTTGGATATGAATCTGTTCAAGGCTGCTATCCTTCCTGTTAACCTTTGAACATCCTTAGCATTGGCCGGAGACTTGATGTTCACTATTGCTTTGATTTGTTCCGGGCTAGCTTCGATGCCTCTCTTGGTCACCATGTATCCCAAGAATTTACCTGCTTTAACATCAAAATGACATTTTGAAGGATTAAGCTTCATATTATATTTGTCAAGGATATCAAATGCTTCCTCCAGGTCTCGTAGGTGATCCTCAGCTTTTAAGGATTTTACCACCATATCATCTATGTAGACCTCCATAGTTTGTCCAATCTGATCCTTGAACATCATATTCACCAGCCTTTGGTATGTTGCACCTGCATTTCTCAATCCAAACGGCATAGCAATATAGCAATATATACCAGTTGGAGTCATGAAGGCTGTATCCTCTTGGTCGGATGGTTCCATTTGGATTTGTTGAAATCCAGATGAGGCATCCATAAAAGTTAACAGTTCATGACCCGCAGTTGCATCCACCATGGAGTCAATGTGGGGTAAAGGGAAAGGATCCTTGGGACATGCCTTATTTAAATCGGTAAAATCGACACATACCCTCCACTTTCCATTTTTCTTTTGAACAACAACCACATTGGCCAACCATCTTGGATACTTGACTTCTCTTATCATACCTGCCCGGAGCAATTTTTCTACCTCTTCCTGGATAATGGCATTCCTTTCTGGAGCAAACTTCCTTCTCCTTTGATGGATTGGTTTGAAAGATCTGTCGATGCCGAGCTTATGGGTAATAACATCTTTGGATATACCAGTCATGTCTTCATGTTTCCATGCAAAGGTAGTCTTTCTCCTTTTGAGGAAGGATATGAGGTCTTCTTTCATTTCGCCAAGGATCCCTGACCCGATATAGATTTTGGATTCAGGATCATCAGGATCCATGAGGATTTCTACCACATCCTGCTCTCTGGCCTCCAAGACATTTCTTGGAGGATACCTTGATTGCTATTGCTCCCTTGACTTCGAAGCTGGTTTCATCGATGAAGTGTAGCAATTCTTAGCTTCCTGCTGATCACTATCGATCTTTACTATTCCCCAAGGACTAGGGAGCTTCACACATTGATGGTAAGTGGACGGGACTGCTTTCATATCGTGTATCCAGGGCCTGCCAAGGATAACATTACAACAAGATAAACAGTCAATAACACAAAATTTTTGATAAGAGTGTAAGCCTTCAATATATATTGGGAGTTTAATGTCCCCCAGGGTGTTCTTGGTTTCGCCACTAAATCCCACGAGCACGGAGGATCTTGGTATGATCTCTGATTCGGGAATACCCATCTTCTTTAGAACGTCAAGCTGGATAATGTTCACTGAACTTCCTCCGTCCATTAGGATCCTGCGGACAAAACAGTTAGATATAAAAAGAGTAATAACTAAACCATCGTGATGAGGATCCTGGATATCAGTACGATCCTCTTCATCAAAGGTTATGACTTTTCCTTCGGAGACACTCGATGTTCGAACTGGCCTTTCTCCGTTATCCATTTTAGTTTCCTTCGCATGCCTCTTAGCTGCTGAAAAGGATGTGCCGCAAATGTCGGATCCCCCAGAGATAAAGTTTATCACTTGTGCGTCTGCTGGAGGGGCTGGAGCCTTCTCAGGGATCCTCTCAGGATCCTGAGTCCTTGACTTTTTCCTACCCAACAACTCTTTTAGATGCCCTTTGCTCAACAAGTACCCAATCTCCTTTCTTAATGCAATGCATTCTTCTGTGAGGTGCCCAAAATCTTCATGATATGCACACCATTTTGATTTATCCTTTGTTGCAGCTGACCTTTCATTCTTTCTTGGCCATCTAGCTTTATCACCTAGGTTCTGCAAGGCAAGGATTAGTTCATTGTTATCAACACTAAAGCAATATTCAGAGATTGGAGGATAGTCCTCATCATCCTCTTCTTGATCAATAGAATGCACGTTCTGATTATCAGATTTGTTGTAGGATCTGAACTTGTTGTTTCTGAATGAGGATCCTTGCTTATCCTGCTTTGAGGGTCCTGTTATCCTCTCCTGAATCCTCTTGTCATCCTCTAGCCGAATGAACCTGAGGGCCCGGGTTCTTACCTCATCCAAGTTCCTGCATGGTGTCATAACAAGATCATCATAAAATAACGAATCCCTAAGCAGTCCCATTTTGAAGGCTTCAACAGCCGTGGCTATATCTAAATTGGGAATGTCTAAGGATTCTTTACTAAATTTGGTAATGTAATCCCTTAATGATTCATTATGACCCTGGGTTATCCTATATAAATCACTAGTTAATCGTTCAAATTTTCTACTACAAGAAAACTGAGTGTTAAACAAGTTAACTAGGTTTGCAAATGAGGTAATAGAATAGGGAGGAAGACTTAGCAGCCACTTGAGAGCTGATCCAGTAAGAGTGGATCCGAATCCTTTGCATAAGCATGCTTCCTTTAGCTTTTCTGGGATTGGATTGATCTCCATCCTCTCCCGGTATTGTGCTATGTGTTCTTCAGGATCCGTCGAACCATCGTACAATTTCATTGTAGGCACATGGAACCTCTTGGGTATCTCAGCATCACAGATTGGTGGTGCAAAGCGAGATATCTTGTGGCTCCCATCTGCAATCTCTGGAATAGGTTTGACTACTCCCGGAACACTCGAGATCATATCCTTTAGCTTTTGCAATTCTCTGGCCATGGCATGATTGATACCTGGATCCTGCATAAAACCATGGTTAATAGTATGAGAATTATTAAAAGTGTTACCTCCCGTTGGATTCAAGTTAGGAAATATGGAGGTTAATCCATATTGTTGAGGTTCTGGAATGATCGAGGGGCCAGCAGAGGCATTGGTCTGCATTGGAATAAAATCTCCTTGATGGACATCTGAACTTCCTGTTTGCAAACTCCTCAAGGATCCTGGCATCTAGAAGGATCCCTGAAACTGGGATGATCCTGGAACGAAGGAGGATCCTTGAACCTGGGATGATCCTGGAACGAAGGAGGATCCTTGAACCTGGGATGATCCTGGAACGAAGGAGGATCCTTGAACCTGGGATGATCCTGGAACGAAGGAGGATCCTTGAACCTGGGATGATCCTGGAACGAAGGAGGATCCTTGAACCTGGGATGATCCTGGAACGAAGGAGGATCCTTGAACCTGGGATGATCCTGGAACGAAGGAGGATCCTTGAACCTGCTGCATTCCTGAATATCCTCCTGTACTCGGGAGGGATCCCATATGCTGGAGATAGGATCCTGCTGGCTGGAAATATGAACCTAGTGCCTGGGTCATAGCTGTTGTTCCATAGTGCACTCCTTTTGGTCCACCCGCATATTGAATGTCTGGAACCACTGATGGCTGAGAAGTAATCACCGGAGTGTCAAAATTCAAAGATCTGGGCATCAGTGGGGAATGATTCTCTGCCGTTTTCTTCTGTTTCTTAATTTCATCAATCTCCCGGAGGATCCTTTCGTTGGTCTTATCCTGTTCTTGTGCATGATTCCTCATCTGCAAAATCAAGGTATAGAGATCATTAGTAGTAGGATTAGTTGAAACAGAAGGAGTAGGTGGTTTTGAGAAGATGGGAGTCGGTTTCTTCGCAGCATTCTCTGTATTCTTCTGGGATCCAGAAGGTGGTGGAGGCAAAGGAGGAACGCCTTGTGAAGAAGTGAACGAAGGCATCAAGTTTGAAGCATTCTTCGCTGTGGAAGCCATTTGCTTGGTAGTAATGAACCGGAATGAGCACAGAAATGCGAATTCTTCTAAGGACAAAGCACCAATTGCCCCACGGTGGGCGCCAAACTGTTTTGGTCAAAAAATCTGTTGAGAATATTGCAACCAAACTCTAGATTACGGGGTATGATGCTCTAAAAGTGTAACAACAATGAGGATCACTTCAATGTGGAATGCACAAACAACACAAGGGTTAATACGGGGAAAAAGCCCTTGATCAATAATTGATCTCCGGCACAAAAAACCCCGGGTGATGGAAACTACCAATCACCAAGTTCAAATAAATGAATAAACGTTTACAACTTCGGATAGTAACGAGCTAGGTACAAGGATCACTACGGTGAAGTGTGTAAAAAGTGTAAGTAATTGCTAAGTGTTTGAACGAGAGCTTGTATGAGAGTGTTTGCGAGTGTGTGAAACTGCCAAAAATGATTAAGTGTCACTAACTAGCTCGTTCCCCCTTTCAAATAAGAAAAATATCTAGTTAACAAACTCTCCGACTTTCAAGCCAAGCCTCCACGTTCTCCATAACGTCTAGTTTTGATCTAGCACGTGCAGAATACTTTGGGAATATTCTCCAAGAATGTCGCTAAGACCTGGTCAAGCTTGCTATACCTGCGAGATATTATAAAACATAAGTAAACAATTGTCAGTATGAGGATCCTTGAAGTGATCCATGATCCTAAAGCCCTTCTGAGGATCACCACCTGTCACAGAAGTAAGGATCACTAGTTAGGATAACAAATAAGGATCACTAATTGTTAGAAAATCCTCCCCTAACATTAACCACGTGCAGGTTGAAGGCTGAGCCTTGCTAACGGTCAAGAGGACTTCTTCTCCTCAAGACTCGGACGAATTTGTTGAGGGAGAGACGTTGAGCCCGAAAGACTAGGTCTACAACGTTCGAAGAAGGAATATTCGGTGGATCCCGCAAGTTTAGGGTAGTTTGTTATTTTATCTTTACTATAAATAGATGGGGGCGGATCAGCTTAGAACACACAATCTTTCACTAACACTCTCATACACTTACACTCTCTAGCTCATTGCAAACACCACACTTGTATTCAAGTTTCGTTGTAACACTTAGTCGATCCGTACCACATCCTGCACTGTATCCTAATTTTTGAAGCAATAGAAGAACTAGGCAGCTGTGATTGTCAGCTCCCGAGGTTTTATGCCGGCGATCTAGATTGATCAAGGGCTTTCCTCGTACATCTCGTGTCATTTACTTTACTTTTGCTCATTGTTTGATCATAGGTACAGCTCTATATCCTGAGCCGTATCCTGAAACTGTTTTTGCAATTAACTTGATTAACATATTTTCGACACTCATTTCTAGCACACTACCTCACTTAACTAATTTGATCACTTAATTACTTCGGTAATTTTTGACCAAAACAATTTGGCGCCCACCGTGGGGCAAGTGGTGCTCTCTTTACTAAATATTTTTGTCAAATCACTAATCGGTTTTCTATTTTCAAAACTTTTTGCCACATTGTCCATAATGGCCTCAAGATCAAACATGAGTTCCTCTACTGTGTCTGCTATGACTTCTGCTACTACCGGGTCGGTGCTTCCACCACCTCTTCCAAGGATGCCAGCCTCTACACAATCTCAAGATGTTATCCCTACTCGGAGTGTCCAGGGATCTGCTCCCGTTTTAGCTTCTAATGATGAAATTTTAACCTTATTTGGAAGTGTGCAGGAACAAATGAGGCAGCAAAAGGAAACAAACCAGATGCTTTTAAGGGAAATACAACTCCTGAAGTCTGGCTCGAGCAGATCTGCTGAGGACAATGTCACTCCATTACACCCCAGAGCGTTGAACTTTAGTTCAGCTGTGTATACCGAGGATAACAGGGGGAATATCGTGCCCAGTCTTCCTCAGAATCATACTCCTGAAATACCCTCCTCGGTCAGGATGTCAACCATGAGGAGTTCAGGATATGCTTCAGGATATGGGCAAAATCCTCCAATGGGTAACGTGTCGAATAATAATAATACTCATGCTACTAACAGTGGTGGATCTTTGCAGGATACAGGTGTAACATCAGCACTTACCAGGGAACTTCAGAAGTTGAAGGACATGATATCTAGTGTACCTGGGGTGGTCCAACCGATCCCGGAAGTGTCTCAAGACAGCCACAAGATATCTCGTTTTGCATATCCTATCTGTGATGCTGAGATCCCGAAGAGATTCCAAACTCCCAACATGAAGCTTTATGATGGGAGTACGGATCCTGAGGAGCATATTGCTCAGTATAGGGAAAGAATGGAGATTAACCCTATCCCTCCGGAGCTCAAGGAAGCGTGCTTGTGCAAGGGATTCGGTTCTACTCTAACAGGATCGGCCTTAAAATGGCTATTAAACGTTCCTCCTCACTCAATTACTTCATTTGCTCATTTGGTTAATTTATTTAACAGTCAATTTTCTTGTAGTCAGAGTTTTGAGAAACTAACCAGTGATCTTTACAGGATAACTCAAGGGCCTCAGGAATCCTTGAGGGATTATGTGAACAAATTCAGTCGAGAATCCTTGGATATCCCACATCTTGATGTTGCAACAGCTGTGCAAGCTTTTAAGATAGGATTGCAAAAGGATTCTCAGTTTTATCAGGATCTTGTAATGAATCCCTGCAGGAATCTCGATGAAGCTCGTAACAGGGCTTTGAGATATATCCGTCTGGAAGATGACAGGAAGATGCAAGAAAGGATGAGCTCATCCAACACTTATGAGTCAACTAATAGGAAGTCAGAATCCTCGTTCAAGTCATATCGGCCTAAGCCGTATAGTAGAAATGAAAACAAAAGAGTGAATGCTGTCGAAGATGAGGATCCTGAAGAGTATCTTGAGTTGTCCGAATATTGCTTTTCTGTTAATATTCCTGAATTGATGTATGCTATGCAGGGTCTAGGAGACAAGGCTAGGTGGCCTCGAAAGAATCAACAAAAGGCTGACTGGAAAGATAAGTCAAAATGGTGTGCTTTCCACGAAGATTTCGGGCATATGACTGAGGATTGCATTGCTCTAAGGAAAGAAATAAGCTATCTTCTAAGCAATGGATATCTGAAAGATCTCTTAGGAAGAAAGAAGAATAAGGGTCAGGATACTGAGAAGGATCCTGAGCGAGCAGCATCACCTCCCGCGGATGCCAAGATAATCAACTTCATTTCGGGAGGATCCGACATTTGTGGAACTTCGTATTCGGCAGCAAAGAGACATGCAAAGGAAGCCAAGGCCGAAAGGGGAAACAAACCTGTCAGGATGACTACCCTCACAACTGACAAAGTAATCACTTTTGATGCTGATGACAGGGATACTGTCCAAGATCCTCACCATGATGCTCTGGTAATAACGTTATATGTGGCTAACCGTTTTGTACGCAGGATAGTGGTTGATAATGGCAGCTCCGTCAACATAATCCAACTAGAAACTCTGAAGAGAATGAATGTATCTCCAATGGATATCACTTCAAAGTCTACCGTGCTCGTTGGATTCAGTGGAGAGGCTAGAAACACAGTGGGAGAGATAAAGTTGCCAGTATACGTTGAAGGAGTTAACTCGATACAACGTTTCTGTGTGATGGATTCTCTATCCTGCTATAACATCATACTGGGAAGACCGTGGATTCACGATATGAAGGCCGTGCCATCGACATATCACCAATGCATCAAGATACCTACCCCTTGGGGAGTGGTCAAAGTTGATAGTGATCAGCAGGAGGCGAAAGAATGCTACTCATCCTCGATGAAATCCTCAACCAAACCTAGTGCAGCATAGCAATTAAAGACACGGGCCCAGGATATCGTGGAGTATCCGGAGCAGGATGTGAAGAAAATTATCCTGGACCAGGATAATCCCGATATTTCGGTGCTCGTTGGGACCAATATCCCTCAGGATATTGAAGAACAATTAATTAACTTTTTGAAATGCAGGATGTCTACGTTTGCATGGAAGCATGAGGATATGACAGGAATATCCAAAGATATTATCACTCACAAGCTTGGAATTGATAAATCATTTAAGCCTGTGCAGCAAAAAAGAAGGAAATTTGCTCCTGAGCGGAACACAATTATCCAGGAGGAAGTTGAGAGATTATTAAAATCCAGAATGATCAGGGAGGTTAAGTTCCCAAGGTGGCTAGCAAACGTGGTCGTAGTACAGAAGAAAAATGGGAAATGGAGAGTTTGTGTGGACTACACAGACTTGAACAAAGCTTGTCCTAAAGACCCATTTCCTCTTCCACACATTGATGCAATGGTAGATGCCACTGCCGGGCATGAAATGCTGACCTTCATGGACGCATCTTCAGGATTTCAACAGATCCAAATGGAACCTTCTGACCAGGAGGATACTGCCTTCATGACACCAATAGGTATTTATTGTTATACAGCTATGCCTTTTGGTTTGAAAAATGCAGGTGCAACATACCAAAGATTGGTAAACATGATGTTCAAAGACAAACTGGGGGACACCATGGAGGTATATATCGATGATATGGTGGTGAAATCTAAAAAGGCTGAGGATCACCTCCAGGATATCAAGGGAGCATTTGATATCCTGGATCAATACAACATGAAGCTGAATCCTGCTAAATGCCATTTCGGAGTGGGGGCAGGAAAGTTTCTTGGATATATGGTGACAAAGAGGGGGATAGAAGCAAGCCCAGAGCAGATCAAAGCTATCCTGGATATAAAATCACCCTCAAACATGAAGGACGTACAAAGATTAACAGGCCGAGTAGCAGCTCTAAACAGGTTTATCTCTAGATCCTCAGAGAAATGCAAAGACTTCTATGATATCCTAAAGAAGAACAAAAGATTCGAATGGGGGGAAAAGCATGAAGCAGCCCTGCAGGATTTGAAACGGTATCTCTCAACCGCACCTCTATTGATTAAGCCGGAAAATGGTGAACCACTATCCCTGTACCTTGCTGTATCAGGGAATGCTGTAAGTGCCGTTCTTATAAAAGACCATGAAGGTCAGCAATATCCTGTTTATTATGTTAGTAAAAGTTTGTTAGATGCTGAAACTAGGTATTCTCATTTAGAAAAATTGATAATAGCATTAGTCATGGCATCAACGAAACTTAGGCATTATTTCGAGACACATAGGATACATGTTAAAACAAATTATCCTATCAAAAATGTGCTTAGGAAACCAGAAATGTCAGGTTGGATGGCCAAGTGGTCAGTAAAGTTGAGTGCTTATGATTTAGTATATGAACCATAGAAATGCCATAAAATCTCAGGCTTTAGCTGACTTTGTGGCTGACTTTAGTAGTGACATTCAGGACTAGGTAGACCTAGAAGTTCAACAGCTAGGAGAATCCTCAGGATCCTGGACATTATATACTGACGGTGCATCTAATGTAAGAGGAGTAGGATTAGGAATACCACTAAAATCGCCACAGGGGGACATATTACCCCAGGCTATTAGGTGTGAATTTCCTGCTACTAATAATGAAGCAGAGTATGAGGCTTTAATTGCAGGATTAGAGTTGGCTAAGAGCATGAGTATCAAAAATTTGCAAGTATATGTAGACTCTTTGTTAATTACTAACCATTTTAATGGATCTTATGCAGTTAAGGGTGAGAAATTAATCGAATATCTCGATATTCTCAAAAAATTAGCAGGATATTTCGATGTTTTTATACTTGAACAGGTACCAAGGGAGGATAATACTGAAGCGGATGCCTTAGCAAATTTGGGATCATCGATCAAGATACCTGAAGGGACGCAAATACCAATATTACATGTCCTATATCCTGCAACGAATCCTCAGGATAAAGAAGTAGCTGGTATTCAAGATCCTGGAGTAGAACATCCTGAAGAGGATCCTAAATCCTGGACGGCTCCAATCATGAAATATCTCAAAGAAGGACACATCCCTGGAAATGAAAATCCTAAGGCATTTAGGATGAAGGTATCACGATTCACTATTATAGATAATATTTTATACAAGAAATCTCTTGCAGGACCGTATTTGAGGTGCTTGGAGGATCCTGAAGCCAAGGAAGTACTTCAGGATATACATGAAGGGGATTGTGGTAACCATGCTGGGGGCAGGTCGTTATTCTCAAAAGTATTAAGGACAGGATATTATTGGCCAACAATGAGAAAAGATGGCGCAGAATATGCTCGAAGATGTGACGCATGTCAAAGACATAGTAACATACTGCATCAACCTGCTGAACCATTGTATCCTATTGTTTCCCCTTGGCCATTTATGAAGTGGGGTATGGATATAGTGGGAAAGCTACCGAAAGCTCCGGGAGGAAAAGTCTTTATGCTAGCAATGACGGATTATTTCTCTAAGTGGGTTGAAGCTGAAGCATTTGTTCAAGTTAGAGACCAAGAAGTAGTATCCTTCATAAAGAGGAATATCCTGACCAGATTCGGAGTACCAGCTGAGATAATCTGTGATAATGGTTCTCAGTTCATAAGCAGGAGGACTACGGACTTTTGCAAGAGTTGGGGAATCAAAATGATCACATCTACTCCGGTACATCCTCAAGCAAATGGACAAGCAGAATCCTCAAACAAGATAATTGTCAATAACTTAAAGAAAAGGCTTGGAGCCAAAAAAGGAAGATGGGCAGAAGAATTACCCTTTGTTTTATGGGCTGATAGGACAACGGTAAAGAATGCAATAGGCCAAACCCCATTTTCCTTGGTGTTTGGAGCAGAAGCAATGATTCCAACGGAAATGACAATACCTACTGCAAGATCTGTCTTAAGTGATCCTGAGAAGAATCCTGAAGCCTTGAGTCAGGATTTAGACACTATAGATGAAAAGAGAGATGCGGCAAGGCTAAGGATGGCAGCATATCAACAGAGAATATCCAGGGCATATAACAAGAATATTAGAACCAGAAGATTTAAGGTGGGAGATTGGGTGTTAAGAAAGGCTTTTCAAAATACTACTAATCCTGCCGATGGCAAGTCAGCTCCAAAATGGGAAGGACCATATGAAGTTGAATCAGAAGCAGGGAAAGGAGCATACAGACTCAAGAATATGGAGGGGGATATGCTACCGAGATCTTGGAATGCTATACACCTTAAGCTCTATTTCAAGTGAGTTTAGAATTCAATTTCTAACTCAGAATGGTATGAATTCTATCTTTTTTAAATATGTTTTGGTTTAATTTATTCTTTGAAACTCAATACTGACTTAAGCATTGGAGGGGTGTTAGCCAAGCTAACACCCACCTTAGTTTACAATTGTTTTGCAAGATATGTTTCAGGATATAGCTCCAGGATATGTACTCAGGATAACTCAGAAGATTAGAGGATTGGCCCCCTCTCTCACGTTTAAGGGATACTGATCCCTTCACAGGTTTAAAGGTATTCACCTTTCTTCGGAATTGGGTTTAAACACCACGCCTGGAGCGCAAGTTATTCAGGGATAGTTCAAGGTGGCGGGACCAGTCCATGTAAAAGTGGCTGACAATTTCGTTACTGTTGGCTATATCCTAAATCCTAAAGGTATATGAGGATTGATCACCCTCTCTCACGAAAGGGTATTTTCATACTCTCTAAGGTTTAAAGGTTTTCACCTTTCTAAGTCTTGGAGTTTATACACTCCCGCCTGTAGCGCATGAAAAGTTGGGATTTTCCCCAGGATACAAGGGATTTATCTCCAGTACATCCTTGGGTTTTACCCTTGGGACGTAAAAAATTGCTTATGCAATGGGAACTGACATTAAGTAGATTTCTAAGATACTTGAAGACATTGTACACAGGGGACATCCCTGCCAAGGTGGTGGTGTAAAGCTAAAAGGATGGAGTTTGCAACTAATGCACTAAGTACCTTGCACAGGGGACATCTTCATTGGAAGAGTTGCAAAGGGATTGAAGTTTGGTAATAGGTTTATATCCTATTTCTGGTATGATCTTTCCTTTGTAAACCTCATTTAAGTTTTTAGTAACATTGTTTTAAGTATCCTGATATATATCCTCAAAGTCCTATTAAGGATATTTGATTAGGGTGTTTGAAACCAGTATTAGTTTGGAACTCTGATCATTTAAATAATTATCAAAACTTGGTATTGAAAAGATAGACTATTTTTACTTTCTAAAGAAATTTTTACAAACTTGAAAGAACGTTTGGAAGTTTTATCTAATAAAAGGCTTTTGCAGTGTGTTGTTGAGCATACTGATCAGGATATTTTATAAGATAACAATATAAAATCTTTACAAAGCTAAGAGTCACACCAAGTAATGCAAGGTAACAGAAAATAAGTCAAAAGATAGTTATATTAACAAGTCGAAAGTTGTGCTTTTGGTTTCACCTAAAACCAAGGCCCATCCGCCAAAAGCACAGTTAGTTTTTACCATACTTGTGTAACGGTTGCAGGATCTATCTCAAAACAGGACCCGTCCACCTACAACCGTTACTACGTTCAAAACAAGTTATACTAATCTATGACCAAGGGCTTCATCCTAAAACCTAGGACCCATCCACCTTTGGTCATCGTATTGTTCTAATGCAGGAAATATAAAATTGTTCGAAGACAGGAAAAGTAAATTGTTTGAACAACCACAACCACGAAATTTAAAAATGGGCTCCGGCTTTGGCACGTATATCCATCATCGCCCATTTCGCCGCCTAAGACGCGACACCTTCTTGATCAGCAACCTCCTTGCCAGCATTCGCCCCAGCATCAGCCTCAGGATTCTTCTCGGTATCACCATCAGCATTGGCCACTTCCTCTACCGCCTTTGAAGGCTCTTCACCGGCATGCTTTGCAGGATGAGCAACGGGATGACCTCCAAGATCCTTTAGTTTCGCCTCACAAGTTTTTACATTCCAGGAGGGGCATTCAAAACCCAAATCCATGGCCTCGTAAGCCATCCTTATCCTGGCTTGGAGAAGAGAGACGACCACGGATGCTTTGAGGCTATCCCGATATGAGCTCATATTCTGCTAATATTGAAGAAGGGCGGCATCTAGCTTGGCTTGAGCATCCTCATTAGCTTTGTGGAGGGTAGCTTGGTGTTCCTGAGTCATTGCCTTGTATTTGTCTTCATAATGCTGGGATTTGGCAGCCGCAATGGTTCCTTAGTCAGCTATGGTGGCTTGAGCTTTCTCCAGCTGGATCTTTAACATCTTGTTAAGCCCGCAAGCGTCTTCATACAAATGCATAAGACGATCCAGACCCTATCGATAAAGACACAGGTATTAATGTGAAAAATAAGCAGGATAAAGACTAACATACTTGTACAGGATATCGAAAAGCAAATTCTACCTGTTTGAGGAATGAGGTGGCTTCATTGAACCCATGGTTCTCAAGAGAGAATGTTTCAGAAACAGCTGGGGAGTCAGTCTCCTTTCTCTTCCGAGAGCTGGATGCCCGGGTCCTGGATGCCAGAGGGCCTTTGGGAGCAGAAACAGTTTTCGAGGAGGTAGGCTTTGGTGTAGCAGACGACTTTGGCTTGGATTCTTGTTTGGTGGGTTCAAGGCTGGAGTAGCAATCCAATTCGTCAAGTTCGAAACCTTCAAGGTTGACGACTGGTACTACATAAGGGAAGATATTCTTAAACTCATCATATTTTTGAAAAATAATTAATATATGAGAATGTGCTTACCAGACATTTCTGAGCTTGATTTTTGATGAGAATCTGTAAGAGACAGGGAAAAAGTTCTTTCACTGGCAGGAAGACGGTAGATTTCCTTGATCTTGGATTCGGATTCTGCACTGGGAGGCACTAAATCTCTGAAATTCGCTGCATAAAAACATCAGAATATAAGTCCAGGATACAGTTTGAAGATATAATTGGGGATATTCCTAAAACCCTAAATCCTACCCTTGGTTAACCATTTAACCCGTAGATCGAAACCCTTGTCAATAGAGTCTCTTTTTACGAAAAAGAATTTTCGTCGCCATCGATCCTCGTTCTTGGTGGCTTTAAGGACCAAAGGGTTCTTGATGGAAAACAGAAGAAAACGGTGATTGCCATGGGATCTCAACCGGTATGCTATAGGAAGATCCTCAACAAGTAGGTTAGGAAAATGACGAGATTTGATTTGATCCAACACTATCAAGACTCACCAGACCATTGGCATAACTTGGGCATAGCTAAGGCCGGTGAGGTCGAAAAAGCTTGAGATAAAGGGTGGAAATGGGTACCGGAGTCCAAGAGAGAAAGGATAAGCGAAAAAACAAACCCACTCGTCGGATGACGCGTCCGATCGGGCTTCCTGCTCGAAGGGGCGAAAGACCGTTCCGGTGGGAAAGGCACCGGAATCTTTAAGAGCAGCAATGTCAGCGTTGTTAAAGCAGCAAATCTCCTTTGCTGGATCGGTGATGAAGTTTTGACTTATGAGGGTTGAGGCTGGTCGGACTGATCGGGATTTCGTTCGTGGTGCCATAAAGAGTGTTGAGCAAATTAAGAGAAATTCAAGAAAGGAGAATAGAAGATACCTGATGTTCGCTTGCAGATAAGGATAACCGTGATAAGGAGCCCCTCAGTTAATATAGGATGAATATAGGGGGGTAAAGAGTAAATAATGCCTTGGAAGTTGCACCGCTGTCATTTCAAGGGTCTAGTCGTATTTATTACCTTAAGTCATGAGGTGAAATTTTTGAAATATATCCGTTGGATTGGTATACCAACCGATATATTTGGGGACAATTGTTAGGGGTCATTTTCTTAACATACGTATCCTGATCAATATCCTGCCTTTGTTTGTTTATCTGTGACAAGGATGCTGGAAGAGGATATTGCTAACATCTTGGGCGATATCCTGAGGCTTGTTGAATTAACCACGTGCAGGTTGAAGGCTGAGACTTGCTAACGGTCAAGAGGACTTCTTCTCCTCAAGACTCGGACGAATTTGTTGAGGGAGAGACGTTGAGCCCGAAAGACCAGGTCTACAACGTTCGAAGAAGGAATATCTGGTGGATCCCGCAAGTTTAGGGTAGTTTGTTATTTTATCTTTACTATAAATAGATGGGGGCGGATCAGCTTAGAACACACAATCTTTCACTAACACACTCATACACTTACACTCTCTAGCTCATTGCAAACACCACACTTGTATTCAATTTTCGTTGTAACACTTAGTCGATCCGTACCACATCCTGCACTGTATCCTTATTTTTGAAGCAATAGAAGAACTAGGCAGCTGCGATTGTCAGCTCCCGAGGTTTTATGCCGGCGATCTAGATTGATCAAGGGCTTTCCTCGTACATCTCGTGTCATTTACTTTACTTTTGCTCATTGTTTGATCATAGGTACAACTCTATATCCTGAGCCGTATCCTGAAACTGTTTTTACAATTAACTTGATTAACATATTTTCGACACTCATTTCTAGCACACTACCTCACTTAACTAATTTGATTACTTAATTACTTCGGTAATTTTTGACCAAAACAGGTATATTTCAATAAAACTTTCATTTATTAACATAAAGTGTTACAACGTTACAAATAATTCACGGTATACAGCGGAAGCATAATTCATTCGTTAAGTATTTATAAGCCACATGTAAAAGCCATTAGTCTTGTATTGGGATTCCATGTATCTCGACCCATGACCACTCCAGCTTCCCAGACAGCAAGTTCCAACAATATGCACCTAAAATCCTGCAAGGCATGTAACAACGAATCAACAACAAAGTTGAGCGAGTTCACAGTTGGTTGTTTAGTTTTAAAAGTTTGTTTTGAAAACCATAAGTTGTTTCGTAAACCACGAGTTAACCATTATGTTTGTTTCCCAAACCATATCCATAATCAGTGGGGGCTTCCCCATGTGAACCACTAGACCGTTACCATATCGACAACTGACGAAAATAAGTTGTGCCCTACGTCAATGTCTATCATCATTGACTAAGTGCCCAGATCCATTAGTACACGCCCGTCCTACCGGCACGGTGTGAGGCTTGTCAACCCTAATAGCGCTATTAACTAATGACCCGGTCGCCATTGGCGCGACGATTAAGTCTATATAAAATGAGGGACTTCATGATAGAGTTTTGTCTAGTAAGTTTAAGGTTGTTGTCCTACCCAAGGAGGACGAACGTACGTATTCTACCCAAGGAGAATACGCATGATTAACATTGGCATCCTACCCATGGAGGATGGAGGTACATATCCTACCCAAGGAGGATATGTAGGTGTCACACCCCGAAATTATCAGAGCATCGGCGTTACTGGACTGGTATCATCATTGCACAGCGGAAGCAACATAGCTAAGACTTCTAGAAACTGAACGCCTGCTAAGTACTCGAATTCTCGATGGTTCTCCTATTCCAACCGTGCCTTGTCTTAGGACTGTAACCTGAGAAAGAACATGCGAGAAAAATCAACATAAAGTTGAGCGAGTTCATAGTTTGTTTGTAAAAGATTTGAAATAAATCTTTTGAGTTGTGAAAGGTTTGAGATAAATCCTTTGAGTTGTGAAAGATTTGAAATAAATCTTTGGAATAACCGGTTTTTGAAGTAGTATTGAGAAAATGAGTTTAAAAACCATTTTCTTGCAAAGTTATATGGAAACGTTGTGTTTGTAACACGTTATGTTCATAAAACCATGTTTTTGTAATGTTCGTATAATCATCAATGCCCACCCTGACTTTGACCCGCATAATCCTATGCCATAAATTTTGTATAAAACATGGTATTTAATTTGTATGAACAAGTATGTTTCGTAAGTATAAAGTTCCTGGTATGTAGCAGTGTAAGAGGACTTGTGATCACCAATGGTTTGCAAGGCCATTAGCATGTTGTGAAATGCAAGTAGGTAGACACAACCCTAGCCGATTTTTGCGTTGGGTACCAAGTCACTCCAGGTCCGTTCTGTTGGTCCTCCGAGAGGTTCGTTCTGTTGGGCCTAGAGCTGGGCTCGCTACACCCAGATAGATCTACCGCTCGAGTCCCTCGGTGTTCTAACTACCCATTCACATGATCTAAACCTCCTTACGTTAATCATACCGTGTATAAAAATGTCTGTAATCATTGTACATGTACTTTACCCCAGTCTCTATGACTGATCCTCCCCAGCCACTAAGGCTGATCCTCCCCAGCCACAAAGGCTGGCTCCTCATTCTATATTTATTATCACCAATTGATCCGTCCTTAGTCATGAAAATCATTCACATTTTGATAACACTCATTTGTTTTGTAAAAACCGGTATGTTTAGTATAAACCTTTCGTGAATCATTTGAGTTCCTCGAAATCCCTTCGTAATATGATTTAGAAATACGAGTTTTGTATTTGTTCTAAACTTTGTTTGCTTTTGCAAAACGTGCATGTCTTTCCACCCCGAAAACATTTATAAAAATGTAAAGCCGTAAAAAGTGGGGTTATGAACTCACCTGAATATTCCTGTGCAAAGCTAGCTAATTTACGACTTCGTGATGTCGTTTCCAAGAGTTGACTTGCTAGCGTGCATTCTACAATATTCCTAACATGGAATATCTAATAAGTTTCTAAATAAACGCGGTAACTAAATTACGTGTCGTCGAGCTCTACCGAATCGTTAGTCGAACGATTCTACGGTAAGTTGTTAACTTAATGAAAAAGATTAAGTTATACGTGTTAAGTCTCGTTTAATGTCAGTAGCAGTTTAATAAGTCTTGAAAAAGACTTAGTTTCCGAGAGACTTAAAATGAATAAATATTTATATAAAAATATATAAATATATCGTTGTAGGTGTGTTAGCCGTCTCGAGTAGTCATACGTGTATAAAAGAATATTTCTATGAAAATATCATATAACAAACTCGTATCGTATATTGCGTTTCGTATGAAAATAATATATAATAACTTGTATTATATATATCACGTCTTGTGTATATTTGTCGAAAATACACGTATATGCCGTCTAGGCGTATAAAATAAATATGAAGAGTTATATTTATTTTATAAAGAAATCGTCGAGTTGTTATGTTTGAAAATAAATATAAACCATATTTATTTTTGTAAAAGATTTCGTGTTGTACGACATCTAGAATAAATATATAACTATATTTATTTTGTAAAAGTATACGAGTTGACGACGTTCGAAATAAATATAACATTATATTTATTTGTAAAAGCGTTTGGGATTATCATGGTTTGAAATATTATGGACTCGAATTCCATTAAGCGTTGTTATTGAAAAAATAATACGTGTCGTGTTTGAGGGTGTTTCTCGAAAAACGGGCAGAGTTTCCTCTATTTTTGGACGCCCCGACAACACAAGTTGTCGCTTTTATTTTCAAAAATTCAACACAATTTAATCAAGATTCAACTATGTGCAAACTTGTCTAATATATAACGAATGTAATTTATAATTAGTCGGTTTCGAGAGCTCGTTATCACGTGATACGTTAAAAGTATAAAACACGAAATAGTAACGCCGTTAAAATCTTTACCACTTCTTCGAGTCGAAAGTCGAGCTGACCGAGTCAACTCGCTGAGTTGACTGAGTGTGACTGAGTTTGACTGAGTTGACTCGGTTTGACCGAGTCAACTGAAACCGAAACTGAGCCGTCTGAACGAACCGCTTGACCCGAACCGAACCATCTGAGCTGACTCGCTGCTGTTGACCGAGTTGACCGGGTCAACTGTGTTGACCGGCTGAGTTGACCAGGTTTGACCGAGTTGACTCAGTTCGACCGAGTCAACCCGAACCACGAACCGAACACGACATCTGAGTCGAGACTCCCGAAACACAAACCAAACCACCTGATGTTGTGCAAATCTGACTTGATCATACTTACCACCGAAGCCGTAGCCACCGATGTGTCTCCGACAGCAAGTGTCATCATCGGCCAGTTCCAGAACTTCATCATCTTATCGTTTCTCCTCCTCAGCTACCCTCAAAATCATCAAAACCACCCTCAAATTTTGGTAACCTGTCGGTCACAGACAAAGAACGTCGGGTAAATGGACCGACCACCGGGTAACAGAACCGACCGGCGGTCCGAACCTTCGACCGCCGGTTCTTTCTCTCTCTCTCGGTATCTCTCTCTCTCTCTCTCTTGCTGGGCCTCACCGCCGTACCACCACCGGACGGTGGTGGTGGTGTTGTTTGTTTTCCGATCTGTAACAAGGGGGTGGGGGTACCGGTTGGAGAACAGCGGGTGAAGGGAGGTGGGTGTCGGTTGTTGTTTTTCCGGAGAAGGGAAGGAGAAAAAGGGGGTCGCCGGACAATCATCGCCGCCGCCACAGACGGCGGCGCCGCCGTGCCGCCGCCGGGTCTCCGCCGGATCTTCACCGGCCATTCGCCGGTTTCTGTTCTAGAGAGAGAGTGAGCAGGGAGAGGGTGCTTGGTTGTCTGTTTGTGTGTGTGATGTTTGGCTTTTTGTGGAATGAATAAGAAAAGAACTAATAGTTCTTATTTATAGACAGGTTGGGTCTCTAAGCCCTTTATGTATTTAAATTGCAAATCAGGTTATTGTTTTAACCTTAGGAATAAGATCTCTTGTAGAGATTTGTTTAGATTTTTAATATCTTGTGAAATCTTGAAAGGATTCTCTAGAGATTTTGGAAATCTCTTGTAAATATTTTGCAAGATTTTATAAGTATCGCATAGAGACCCGGTATGTTATGTGCGGGTTTAGGTTTGTGGATTTTGGGCCTGGGCCCAGGGCCCACAAGCCCATTTCATGTGTAAGTGGCCCGTATTTCCTACGAACCCGTTGTCGAATCCTGAACTCCGTTTAGCGCCAAAAATTAAAATACACAAAAATAGTACGGTCTGTAGTCGTTGTTTGCGCGCCCATTCGTCGATCACGGTAATAATCACGAAAAATTTTATCGTTGTCGTCTTTAATCCGTTTCTCGATCCGGTTCCGACTGTAGTCACAACAATTTTATTACGAAGCTAATATATATCGTAAAAATTTAATATTTGTCGGCGTTGTTAGTATTCTGTTCGGTTTCAATCCGTTGCCGTTTAACGTTTCACCGGTTTCTCTGTAAACCACCATTCGCGCCTTGTAAAGACGGATAGACGTTCCCAGGCACTCCAAATGCCTAATTAAGTTAATTCGCGCTGTAAACACTATTTATTATCGCGTTAATCGCTTGTTAATCACGTAATTAAGAGCCGTAAATTACGGGTTGTCACATTCTCCCCCTGTTACAGAAATTTCGTCCTCGAAATTTAGACTATGTTATCCCCTCAGAATTGTGTTTCAAAAGTTGATGTCAAGGGAAAACAAGATGTATAGATACAGTCACTAGTGTGACTAAGTTAACAGGATCCAACAATGACTGGAACTTCGACCAATCGAATTCCATATGAACGTTTACAACGTGTAAACGAGTTCTAGAAGCAATAACATCCACCGGATGAACTTAGAATCAACAATCTCAAATGTAATAGTTTGCATGAAACGTTCGATCGTGATCAGCGCAAGCTGCAAGTCATACCGACGCCGCAAGGTGTCGCAATGAATGAAACAACTTAATAATAGAGGTGATCGAACAAGTATCACCTGTGTTTTGCATAAAACGCTCAATCATAATTAGCACAAGCTACAAGTTTGTACTGACACCGCAAGGTGTCGTAATGATTCAAATGATTCAATAATAGCGGTGATCAAACAAGTTCACCGTGTTTGAAGTCAAATGAAAGCGCAATAAAGTGAATCTTGAATGTTTGTTTTAAATGACATCACAGGGTTTTCAATTGAAAATGGAACATCAATGAAACGATGTTTTCGATCGAAGGTGGAGAAACAATGAATGTCGCAAAGCATTCGATCGATGTTGAAAGAACCGTTATGAGGTACACCGGAATATGAAATGAATTTGTGTACCATTGTCTTAACACACAATTGTGTTAAAACTGTTGTAATGTGATAAATCAAAGCGGATTTAATCTGAATCAATAAATAAATAATTAAACCCGTGCATAAGACACGTAAACGAGTTTAGCGCAAGGTTCAAATAAGTGAAAACACCACCACAAGGTGTCGAAATCAACGATTTAATGGAGTCGGATACCAAACAAGTTTACCACGACTCGGAACAAATGAAGTGTTCGTTAAAAATTGATTTGAATATGATGCTCCCAATACATCATATGGTGTCTCGAATCGAATAAGTGTAATGAGCAAGTTCAAACAATCGAACTTGGTTTTAGCGCAATCCGACAATAAATACATGTACCAACAAGACAACTTTCGGCATGGTCGCAACGAAAACCATGTGTGTAACTTATAAAGAAATGACCGTGATACAATGACCATTATGAGGAGTAGAGATACGAAAATCTACTCAGTAAGTGTGAAATTCGAAATTTCAATAAAAGAAATTTGAGGACTTTACCTGGGGATTCGTGTGACGACCAATTGTTAGGTGACATTACCATGGAATGTCGAACATAGCGTATTTGTCATTAATTTGGTAGGGGGGGGGGGGGAAATGCGGAGACAATCGTCTTCTCCCTGGCGTGATTCGTGTCGTTGCAGGATCGTGTGACCAGTTGTCGTTTCCTGATCGTTAGTTCTCCTGCTGACAGGGATCTAGCGTCATCGTTCCTTCTCAAAGGCCTCGCCTCGATAGTCGTATGTGACGCGCTTCAATCTCCGTTGCTGTATAGCTTAAGTTTCACGTATACCTGTGCACTAGCGCTGTGTGCCGCGTAGAAGGTGATGTACCCCGACATCCGTTGGCGTAAAATTTGAGTTCTATGTATTCTCATGCGCTAGGGTTTTGTTATGCGTAGGATGCCTGCTCGGGAAGTTAAAATAGCATAGACAATATGGATAATAGTGTGTGCCCGAGTTAATATTCGCGGTTCCTACGTGATGACCTTTAAATAACACGCACATGCGCCAATAATCAATCAGCAATCAAATAGTCCTCCTAGTCCCACTAGCTTCCCAGCCTCCCAGACTGACTCCCTAGTCCCACTAGACAATTTTTCCCAGCCTCCCAGACTGACTCCCTAGTCCCACTAGACTATCCCTCCAGCCTCTCAGACTGAATCTCCTAGTCCCACTAGACTATCCTCCCAGCCTCTCAGACTGAATCTCCTAGTCCCACTAGCCTCCCAGCCTTCCAGACTGAATCTCCTTTCTCCGAAGGTCTTAAATGCATGTTTCCTAATCTCTCAGAGTGTTGTGTACTGTATGTAATTGTTTCGTGTATCGTGTGTAAAACACAACTTTAGCGTACGTTTGAAAACGAAATTTTGACTGTTTGTTTTTCGGCAACGGTTGGAGACCATATTCGAGTACTAGGCGTTCTGTATGTATTCAACGTCTTAATAATCTAAGTCCCAGAGAAAAGTGAGGTTAGAGCCTAGGTATCACAACAGGAACCTAATTCGCTGTAACCTATAGCTCTGATACCAATCTGTCACACCCCGAAATTATCAGAGCATCGGCGTGACTGGACTGGTATCATCATTGCACAGCGGAAGCAACATAGCTAAGACTTCTAGAAACTGAACGCCTGCTAAGTACTCGAATTCTCGATGGTTCTCCTATTCCAACCGTGCCTTGTCTTAGGACTGTAACCTGAGAAAGAACATGCGAGAAAAATCAACATAAAGTTGAGCGAGTTCATAGTTTGTTTGTAAAAGATTTGAAATAAATCTTTTGAGTTGTGAAAGGTTTGAGATAAATCCTTTGAGTTGTGAAAGATTTGAAATAAATCTTTGGAATAACCGGTTTTTGAAGTAGTATTGAGAAAATGAGTTTAAAAACCATTTTCTTGCAAAGTTATATGGAAACGTTGTGTTTGTAACACGTTATGTTCATAAAACCATGTTTTTGTAATGTTCGTATAATCATCAATGCCCATGCCATAAATTTTGTATAAAACATGGTATTTAATTTGTATGAACAAGTATGTTTCGTAAGTATAAAGTTCCTGGTATGTAGCAGTGTAAGAGGACTTGTGATCACCAATGGTTTGCAAGGCCATTAGCATGTTGTGAAATGCAAGTAGGTAGACACAACCCTAGCCGATTTTTGCGTTGGGTACCAAGTCACTCCAGGTCCGTTCTGTTGGTCCTCCGAGAGGTCCATTCTGTTGGGCCTAGAGCTGGGCTCGCTACACCCAGATAGATCTACCGCTCGAGTCCCTCGATATTCTAACTACCCATTCACATGATCTAAACCTCCTTACATTAATCATACCGTGTATAAAAATGTCTGTAATCATTGTACATGTACTTTACCCCAGTCTCTATGACTGATCCTCCCCAGCCACTAAGGCTGATCCTCCCCAGCCACAAAGGCTGGCTCCTCATTCTATATTTATTATCACCAATTGATCCGTCCTTAGTCATGAAAATCATTCACATTTTGATAATACTCATTTGTTTTGTAAAAACCGGTATGTTTAGTATAAACCTTTCGTGAATCATTTGAGTTCCTCGAAATCCCTTCGTAATATGATTTAGAAATACGAGTTTTGTATTTGTTCTAAACTTTGTTTGCTTTTGCAAAACGTGCATGTCTTTCCACCCCGAAAACATTTATAAAAATGTAAAGCCGTAAAAAGTGGGGTTATGAACTCACCTGAATATTCCTGTGCAAAGCTAGCTAATTTACGACTTCGTGATGTCGTTTCCAAGAGTTGACTTGCTAGCGTGCATTCTACAATATTCCTAACATGGAATATCTAATAAGTTTCTAAATAAACGCGGTAACTAAATTACGTGTCGTCGAGCTCTACCGAATCGTTAGTCGAACGATTCTACGGTAAGTTGTTAACTTAATGAAAAAGATTAAGTTATACGTGTTAAGTCTCGTTTAATGTCAGTAGCAGTTTAATAAGTCTTGAAAAAGACTTAGTTTCCGAGAGACTTAAAATGAATAAATATTTATATAAAAATATATAAATATATCGTTGTAGGTGTGTTAGCCGTCTCGAGTAGTCATACGTGTATAAAAGAATATTTCTATGAAAATATCATATAACAAACTCGTATCGTATATTGCGTTTCGTATGAAAATAATATATAATAACTTGTATTATATATATCACGTCTTGTGTATATTTGTCGAAAATACACGTATATGCCGTCTAGGCGTATAAAATAAATATGAAGAGTTATATTTATTTTATAAAGAAATCGTCGAGTTGTTATGTTTGAAAATAAATATAAACCATATTTATTTTTGTAAAAGATTTCGTGTTGTACGACATCTAGAATAAATATATAACTATATTTATTTTGTAAAAGTATACGAGTTGACGACGTTCGAAATAAATATAACATTATATTTATTTGTAAAAGCGTTTGGGATTATCATGGTTTGAAATATTATGGACTCGAATTCCATTAAGCGTTGTTATTGAAAAAATAATACGTGTCGTGTTTGAGGGTGTTTCTCGAAAAACGGGCAGAGTTTCCTCTATTTTTGGACGCCCCGACAACACAAGTTGTCGCTTTTATTTTCAAAAATTCAACACAATTTAATCAAGATTCAACTATGTGCAAACTTGTCTAATATATAACGAATGTAATTTATAATTAGTCGGTTTCGAGAGCTCGTTATCACGTGATACGTTAAAAGTATAAAACACGAAATAGTAACGCCGTTAAAATCTTTACCACTTCTTCGAGTCGAAAGTCGAGCTGACCGAGTCAACTCGCTGAGTTGACTGAGTGTGACTGAGTTTGACTGAGTTGACTCGGTTTGACCGAGTCAACTGAAACCGAAACTGAGCCGTCTGAACGAACCGCTTGACCCGAACCGAACCATCTGAGCTGACTCGCTGCTGTTGACCGAGTTGACCGGGTCAACTGTGTTGACCGGCTGAGTTGACCAGGTTTGACCGAGTTGACTCAGTTCGACCGAGTCAACCCGAACCACGAACCGAACACGACATCTGAGTCGAGACTCCCGAAACACAAACCAAACCACCTGATGTTGTGCAAATCTGACTTGATCATACTTACCACCGAAGCCGTAGCCACCGATGTGTCTCCGACAGCAAGTGTCATCATCGGCCAGTTCCAGAACTTCATCATCTTATCGTTTCTCCTCCTCAGCTACCCTCAAAATCATCAAAACCACCCTCAAATTTTGGTAACCTGTCGGTCACAGACAAAGAACGTCGGGTAAATGGACCGACCACCGGGTAACAGAACCGACCGGCGGTCCGAACCTTCGACCGCCGGTTCTTTCTCTCTCTCTCGGTATCTCTCTCTCTCTCTCTTGCTGGGCCTCACCGCCGCACCACCACCGGACGGTGGTGGTGGTGTTGTTTGTTTTCCGATCTGTAACAAGGGGGTGGGGGTACCGGTTGGAGAACAGCGGGTGAAGGGAGGTGGGTGTCGGTTGTTGTTTTTCCGGAGAAGGGAAGGAGAAAAAGGGGGTCGCCGGACAATCATCGCCGCCGCCACAGACGGCGGCGCCGCCGTGCCGCCGCCGGGTCTCCGCCGGATCTTCACCGGCCATTCGCCGGTTTCTGTTCTAGAGAGAGAGTGAGCAGGGAGAGGGTGCTTGGTTGTCTGTTTGTGTGTGTGATGTTTGGCTTTTTGTGGAATGAATAAGAAAAGAACTAATAGTTCTTATTTATAGACAGGTTGGGTCTCTAAGCCCTTTATGTATTTAAATTGCAAATCAGGTTATTGTTTTAACCTTAGGAATAAGATCTCTTGTAGAGATTTGTTTAGATTTTTAATATCTTGTGAAATCTTGAAAGGATTCTCTAGAGATTTTGGAAATCTCTTGTAAATATTTTGCAATATTTTATAAGTTTCGCATAGAGACCCAGTATGTTATGTGCGGGTTTAGGTTTGTGGATTTTGGGCCTGGGCCCAGGGCCCACAAGCCCATTTCATGTGTAAGTGGCCCGTATTTCCTACGAACCCGTTGTCGAATCCTGAACTCCGTTTAGCGCCAAAAATTAAAATACACAAAAATAGTACGGTCTGTAGTCGTTGTTTGCGCGCCCGTTCGTCGATCACGGTAATAATCACGAAAAATTTTATCGTTGTCGTCTTTAATCCGTTTCTCGATCCGGTTCCGACTGTAGTCACAACAATTTTATTACGAAGCTAATATATATCGTAAAAATTTAATATTTGTCGGCGTTGTTAGTATTCTGTTCGGTTTCAATCCGTTGCCGTTTAACGTTTCACCGGTTTCTCTGTAAACCATCATTCGCGCCTTGTAAAGACGGATAGACGTTCCCAGGCACTCCAAATGCCTAATTAAGTTAATTCGCGCTGTAAACACTATTTATTATCGCGTTAATCGCTTGTTAATCACGTAATTAAGAGCCGTAAATTACGGGTTGTCACAGTAGGTTCCGTTTTAATTCTTTAACCCATCCCAACCACCAGGAATCCCATGCCTTAGAAAGTGTGTGAACTCACCTCGGTTTGCTCGGTATGCTTAACTACACGTTCAATTTATTCAATCAAAGCCTATATATTCATACACACGTGATCAGTTTATGTTTGTAATGTTTCACATGCAATCTAACATCACAAGGTGTGCTTGGGCAATTATTATCAAGTAACATATAAACAGTTAATCAACCCATACAAGATTCAAAGTTTACATGTATGTTCCATAACCATGTTTATCAGTTAAGTGTACTGGGTGTAAGAACCAAATTATGTCATCCTTTTATAAGCAAGCATCGTTAACAGTAGATAATATAAACAATTACTTGTATTCATGCAGTTTGTATTAACCTCGACCCCACTGTTCATAATCAACCTTAAGCATTCACTACGAACACTAAGTTTTGTCAGTAAAAGGGTCACGACGAACTTGAGATTTCGTCGACACAGGGTTACGACGAAAAGGTCACGACGAAAACCTGAGATTTCGTCGACATGGGATTTCGTCGAATGAGAGTTCGTCGGGTAAGGATTTTCTTCGGCATAGGGTCTTCGTCGGCACAGGGTTTTCGTCGGGGTAAAGCATGATCATCATCAACAGTTAGACAACCCAGAAACCCTAATGCTCATACAACTATAATTATTAATCATGGTTCATGCGACCCAACATATATTTAATCATGACATCATTTAGATCTGATTACTTGCAACCCATATTCTTCCTTGTGTGAATCAGATTAAACAAATCAATTATTTAGGTCTACATGATCTCTCTTTATAACATCAAAACTAATTATGCCAGTTCCTTAATGCTACGATCCTCATGGTGCACATGCAACCTACAAAGCCATCTAACCATTAATACATACAATAATTATCAGCCGATCGCATACAACATGCCTGAGTTCATTTGCTACACGTATATATTTCACTACCACTCGTTAAAATGCTAATCGGCCCGTAATTAAACATCGTAATAGCAACATCACATAACATACTCATCATAGAACTTACGTACACATTCCTTGTTAATCAAACACACACATAATAAAGATCACGCAAATAAAATTTACACAAATACAAGATTACTAACCAAAAGTTTCATTCGAATGGGATGATGTTGCTTCGAAGGAGAGGTGTATCTACTGCTGTATCTATTTAGAAAAGTGTAGGGTTTGCAAGGAGTTGTGAGGGCCTAATCAAATTACACGTAAATAAGAAAGAAGGGAGGTGGGCTCGTAGTGGCTGAAAGTCAAGGCGCACACAAATAGAGGGGTCCTTGGGTCTTTGGGCCGATTTACACCTCACATAGACATGGCCGACACCAATTAATCAGATTAAAAGCTCATTGGACCGATTCCATTTAGTGGACTGATATTACATTAGATTGGGCCGATATCTTTGCAATCACATGATTCTGAATATATATATATATGTATATACACGAATCCAAATATTTATCATCTACTATATAGCAAACACCATTTAATCATAATTATTAAGTATAATTAAAAAAGTTTAACAGGTTTACGGAACGTAGACATTATGACGACGTATAGTAGAACATGAATAGTAGCGAAATCAGGTTAAACAAAGTTAACCTTGAAAGTTCGGGTTGTCACACGTAGTCGTTTAGAAGCTCAACCCAACGTCGTTGCTTCATGTTAAGTTCTTTCTGATTGAAAATATGCTGGAGACTTTTGTGGTCAGTGAACACTACACACTTTGTACCGTACAGGTAGTGTCTCCAGATTTTGAGAGCAAAGACTACTGCACCTAACTCAAGATCATGAGTCGTGTAGTTTTTCTCGTGTACCTTCATATGTCTTGATGCATAAGCTATGACTTTTTTTCTTTGCATGAGAACGCAGCCAATGCCTAAGTTGGATGCATCACAATATACGACAAAATCGTCGTTGCCCTCAGGTAAAGATAAGATAGGTGTATCACAGAGTTTCTGTTTCAAGGTCTGGAAAGCTTCTTCCTATTTGGATCCCCACTCAAAAGGTTTATTCTTCTGAGTTAGAGCAGTGAGAGGAACCGCAATTTTGGAGAAGTTTTCGATGAAACGGCAGTAATAACGCGCTAGACCAAGAAATGAACGAACCTCGGTAGGGGTAGTAGGTGTATCCCAATCCTTAATCACACTGATTTTGGCGGAATCTACATGAATACCTTGTTCGTTGACGATGTGCCCCAAAAATTGAACTTCCTTAAGCCAGAATTCGCACTTGGAGAACTTGGCGAAAAGCTGTTCTTTCTTTAGGAGCTCCATTGTAAGACGAAGATGTCGTTCATGATCAACTCGTGTCTTAGAATAAATAAGGATGTCATCAATGAAAACAATGATGAACTTGTCCAAATAAGGCTTACAAACCCTATTCATCAAGTCCATAACAGTAAACTCGTAATGACCATATCATGTGCGAAAAGATGTCTTGGGAATATCTTCTTCGATCACTCGAAGTTGATGATACCCAGAACGTAGATCAATCTTTGAAAAGCAAGTAGCACCCTGTAGCTGGTCAAAGAGATCATCAATGCGAGGTGGGGGATATCGATTCTTGATGGTAAGCTTGTTAAGCTCACGATAATCGATACACATCCTAAAAGATCCATATTTCTTTTTCATGAATAGGATAGGAGCGCCCCAAGGTGAAAAGCTAGGACGAATGAATCCTTTGTCAGATAGCTCCTGAAGCTGCTTAGACAACTCTTGCATCTCAGACGGTGCAAGACGATAAGGTGATTTAGCAATAGGATTTGCACCAGGTACAAGATCGATACGAAACTCAACTTGGCGTACAGGGGGTAAACCCGACAATTCTTCAGGAAATACCTCAAGATAATCCCGTACAACAGGGATATCCTGGATAGACTTACCCTTGCCTTTCTCCTCTACGACATGTGTCAAGAAAGCGACATAGTTCTTTCGTAGGTATTTTTGGGCTTGGGTACAAGTCACGAGTTTAAGGCTGCCAACGGGTTTCTCCCCGAACTTCTATGATTTCACAAGTCAAAAGCGGTATACGAACAATCTTCTCAAAACAAACCACCTCAGCATGGTATTTTTCTAACCAATCCATTCCTACTATTACATTGAAGCTCCCAAGTTGCATTGGCGTGAGGTCGATAGGAAAAAGATGGTTATTAAGGTTCAACTGGCAATTTCGAAGAACTGAATCAAGTACAACGGGTTCACCACTAGCTACTTCTACTGTCAAGGGCTTTCCTAGTTTTGTTCTAGTCATCGAAAGCAAAGGCTCAAAAGCTAAGGACACAAAACTCTTATCGGCACCCGAATCAAATAGAACAGAAGCAGGTTGGTTGTTAACAAAGAACGTACCGTACACCACTTTGTTATCTATGCGTGCCTCGTTTGCATTTAAATTAAAAGCTCAACCACGAGCCTGCGCTTGATTCGCATTTGCCAACTTCGGGCAGCTGTTCCTGTAGTGGGTCAGATCCCCACAATTTTAACACGAACTAGGCGGGTAGTGAGGTCGTGTAGGATTCTGGGCAAGGTTTTGTGCAGCTTGATTTTGGTTAAGAACGAAGCGGCAGGTGCTTGCAAGATGACCAGACTTGCCACAGTTTATGCAGATACGGAATTGCACCTGTGGTTGGTGATGGTTGTTACATTTGTTGCATAGAGGTGCGTTACCAGCATACTGCCTCTTGGCAACAGGTTGTGCAGGCTGATTCTGTGCTGCCTGGTTTGTCTGAGCGGTAACGGCGAAATTCTTGGAAGCCTTACGCTTCCTTGATTTCTTAGAGGACTCAGATTTCTTGCCCTTTTGTTCCTTGGTGTTATCAGTCTGTTTCTTATCCCCCTTTCTGTGGAGTTTACCCTTTTTGACTTGAGAGTCTGTTAGGGTTACAGCTAGCTCAATGGCCTGTCAGACGGTAGTATGGTTGATGCCAGTGACAATGTCCTTAACAGGATCTGGCATACCGTCTAAGTATTTCTCAATAGCCTTATCCAAAGGCGTGACCATCATCGGACAAAGCAAGCTTAACTCCTCGTATCTGTTAGTGTAAGCCCGGTGTTCACCACTGTCTTGTTTCAGGTCATGGAACTCACTTTCAAGTGCCCTCTGCTCGTGACGAGGGCAGAACTCTCTCTTCATAAGAGCCCTAAGTTCCTCCCATGTCTGAACCAAAGCAACCTCAGCACCTCGATCTCTCATTAACCCATTCCACCAGGTGAGACCCTCTTTTGGAATACACTCAAATCAAACTCGACCTTACGGTTGTTTGGACACTTAACATGGCGAAAGGTGGTCTCAAGACTGTTAAACCACTGTAGGAGCCCAGTTGCTCCTTCAGAACCACTAAACTTGAGTGGTTTGGCCGAGCTAAAGCTTTTGAAATTGCACGGAGCAGGTGCATTATTGTTATTGTTGGCTTGGTTTATTTGAGTAATGAGATTTGGTAGCATAGCAGCCATCTGATGTGCTATAATAGTTTCCAGTTCGGCATCGGGTTGTTGAACGTTACGTCAAGGAGGCATTCTAAAAGAGGAAACACGAGAGAAAACGAGTGAGTTGATGTGATGAAAAATGAGATGTCATAAATATCGACAAAATGTAAGGATGGTGGTCATTTGTTCGTTACCTCATAACAAACAGTCGACACACAGTGACAAATCAAAGTAAATGGGTCATAATAATGTATCGCGAAGACATGCTTTAGCCTATAAGTGGACATTCACCCCAAGAGTTCCCAGGTAAGAGTGACTGGTCCGATACTGCGGATTTGTACGAACACTCTAGCCTTAGACAGAAAACTCAGGGTACAGGCACCCACCCTTCCAGATTGCACGTGTTCACATTATTTAGACCCAAACTTTGACGAGATTTTGAAAATTTGGATGGCCCAAGACCAAAGAAAATCATCCAAGGCTAGATGATTGATTTCAAAATCATTTTGGAAATTCGTGTTCATGTTTTGGTAATTACCTAAGGATAGGTGATGTGTATTGTTTTAAGATCTAAACACAAGAGAACTTGTGTTAGGGTCCTAGAAAGTTATAGTCTAGGTCAAAGCATTACTAATAACTTAATTCCCTATAACCATTGGCTCTGATACCAACTCTTCTGTCACACCCCGACCGCGTAAAACAACAAACCGCGGCGGAAACGTCGGGGAGTGGAGCGACAGAATTATTGTTCCATAACCATGGTACTCAAAGTTTTGTATTATTAAGATAAAAGTGTTTACATTGTCTTGGAATTTAACAGAAACATAACATAATTAACTGTCTTTTAAGTCACTAAGGCCCAAGTCCGCCTAAGTGTAGCACAAACATCATCATGCATTAGCACCTGAAACACATGTGAAAACAGGTACGTCAACATAAAAATGCCTGTGAGATACATAGGTTTTGTTTATGCAGGAGTCATGACTTGTAGTTAAAAGAAAATGTTTAACAAAAAGTAGTCATGAACCTTGTAAGACTGTTTTCTTTTATAAAATCGTATGAAAATCGAAGTGAAAACCAGATGATAATAAAAGAAAATGCATGGTTAAATAAATAACCAAGTAGATATGATTTTGTGTAAAACGTGTCATTTGTAAAACAATGTTTTGTAAAAATATGTGTTTGTATAAAAATGTATCATGTCTTTGTTTCTGTCGAAGTGGTTTAGATAACGCTGCAATATGTAATATCATAAAAGCACTTATATATAGGAAGTACTAGTGGCGTATCCAGCATGCTTTTATCACATTACACATAGCCTCATCATATAAGTCACTTATCAATAACCAACCAAAATGTCTTGTTTAAACCAAATGTCAAAATGTTCATGTGTAAACCATGTTCAATGTCATGTGTAAACTGTGTCATGTATAATCAAATGTAATGTAATGTATGGCAAGTAGAAAGTATCTACTCAAACCATATGTATAATGTCAATGTGAAAACAAATGTCATGTATGGTGAATAAATAGTATTTACTCAACCCCATAGGTAAAATGTTCAAAACAATGTTTTTGAATAAACCTACGTTAAAATCAAATGTTATGTTTTGCATAAAACAATGCTTTATGGATACGAACATTTATGCAGTAATGTTTATCGCATACATTCAAGCCTTGCGACTGTTTGGACAAACCCTTAAATGAATTAAAGGTTTATCAATTTATGTATATCGGATTCTGTCATTCCCAACTTCCAAACAAACCTAGGAAGTCGGAAACGGGATTTGTCAAGTCCTATGGTACCATTACATACTACCGAGCAGCGTGATCAATGTTAATGAATGTATTATTGTCCTGTTAAACATACCAAATGTCATAACCAATGTAAGTATGTCATGTGAAAACCATGAACTAAGTATGCTAAGTAAACATACGAAGTAGAAATGTCCATGAAATCAATGTGCTAGCATGCTCAGTAAACATACATAGCAAAAATGTAATGTAAATCAATGTGTCCATATGCTGAGTAAACATATGCAACAAAGTGTCTATGTAATCAATGTGCTAGCATGCTCAGTCAACATTCATAGCAAAACATAATTGAAATCATGTACTATATGTGTACTAGGTGAACATAACATGTTTATGTCATAAATAGCAATGAAAGCATGAAAGTAACAAGTTGGCACATGTGTATCACCCCAAAATATTTGAAAGTGGTAAAAGAGGGGACTATGTACTCACTTGGGATTGCCTATTAGTCTTGAGAATAAGACCAAATAAAGCTTCAAGGATCACGGAATCAAATGACACCTAATATAGGTAACTACGTTAATAATCAGATCCTAAATCGGGAGATAGGATAGAATGAGGTTCTATAAATCAAATGAGTATTTGAACTCATATGCCACGATTTAATAGACCTAGCATTCTGATTTGGAAGTCTACCTAAGTGCTTTTGACCCTTTCGAACCATTACGGTAGTTTAAGCTACTATAACATGTCGTTTGCGTAAAACTAAGGTCGGATGGTTATCTATGTCCTATGTCAAGTCTTACATGCCCAATTATGCCTAAATATGTTACTAGATTAGATTATATGTTAAAAACTTAATCACATATGAAAAAATATAAATTTATGCTTCAAAGGGCATTTTGGTCATTTCTATGGGCATATAATCTACTTAACAAATAACTAACCAACCTATGTGATCATAAGGTATAACCTTAGTAGGTTATTCCCTATGCTACTATGATCACTAAATAAGCTTGGTCGGATCCTAATGATCGACCAAACGGGTCGGGTTCGAAAGTCTAAGCGGTTGTCGAGACCGTTTAACTTACGACCCTAAACAAGCACTAAACTAGTAGTGACGAGTTAAACATGTTAAAACATGTTTAACTAACTTGGAAAACTGATTTGGTATCAAAACAAAGTGTTTTGATACCTAAAAGTAGTTCCGTTGCAAAATGCGCGTAAATACGCATTTTGACCGAAACTTTGACTCGTCAGTACACCTAATCAACGTGGTAATCAGTAGGTATAATCGCTAAGGATTATAACCATCGTGATTACAATCACGTTGCAAAGTTCAATTGAACTTTGACCTGACCAATTGATGGTCAAAACCGAAAGTCAAACTGTTGGTCAAACTGTTTGACTTTCAGCTCTAAATGGCTGAAAATAACAACTAAGCCATGAAAGAACACTTACAAGGTGTTCAAAGGCTGGAAAGAAGGTATTATAACTCAGGTAGGGGGCTCCTTAGCAGGAAATCCGCCACTTAAAGTTCCAAAATGAGAATGAGCAATGAAACAAGTGAAAGGACCAAGCTATTTATACTTGTGGATGATGAACAAGATCATGACATGTGTTTATTTGGCCACCAAGCAATGAATCCAGACCATACATGTGTTAATGACAGCTATCCTTTGCTTGGAGAGGTGTTAACTTGGTCATTACACAGAGAAATTGCAAGAACATCCCCTGAATTTTCAACAGTTTGCTGAAAATCAAGTTTCTGCCACTAGGCATTTCGAATGTGGTCAGAACATAAGATATGCGCGTAAATGCAAACATACGCCATTTTTGACGCTTTTAGTCCCTGCATGATCAAACAAGCGTATTTTCGCACACCGAACCACTCAAAGCTTATTTCTAAGCTATGTTAAGGTTATTTATGGTATGTTTAGCTTCTGATCATGTCCCGGAATGTACGTTGGCATATGAAACGGCAAACTTTTGCAGATTGACGCAAATAGTCCCTGTGAGCGAATAAACTTGTTTTTGCCATACCAAACCCTTTAAAACTTATTTCTAAGTTATGTAAAGGTTATTTAAGGTATGTTAAGCTTATGTTTCTGTTCCGGAGAGTTTGTCGCGTTAAACCAATTACGTTGACGCATCAATTTGGGTATAACTTTCTAGAAAGCGATATAGAGTTTAAAATCGAACAAAAATCAAAACGTGCAAAATGTCAAACATAAATAACAAATATTGGGATCAAAACACATTGTTTTATTAATATTGAATTGCTCGGAGTTTGTACAATGATTACACAAGCACATATGTCACAGCATGATCCTGGTCAGTCACACGCCTAGCGGTAGTACTCCGCACGTGGAAATTGAGGGTGTGACAGATTGGTATCAGAGCCATTGGTTGTAGTGAACTCGGTTTAAAAAAAAAGTATTTTTGAGAAAAACAAGACTATAACTTGTACTGTGATGAGCGAACCGTAACGACACTACACTCCAAGTGCAAGGCTCAACGTTCTAGTCTACATAGCTCGTGCATGTGCTTACTTGTTACTTACTTGGTACATATTTGATGATATACGTAATGGTATGCTTAGTATATAAGACTCTAGCTATGAGATACGTACTTGGGTGTCATGGTCAAACTTCCTTCTAATTTTCTCATAACACCATGACGTCATTCTCATTTTGTGTTTTGTGGATGTGAAGATGATGAACGGACGCGGAAGGGGCAATGTTAACATGACTCAGGACTAGCTGATGGACCTGATAAATGCCCAAGTGGCTGAGGCTTTGGCAGCCCATCCCAGAGGTAAACTTACCATTCAAACCATTCTAGGATGTTTAGATCATGTCCTCGTGTCGTCTTATCACTCTTAACCTTCTTCGCTTCACTTTTCGCGATAGGTCAACCTGCACCCACTCAACCTCGAGTTTGCACTTTCAAAACTTTTATGGATTGCAAACCTCACTCTCAACGACACCGAATGAGCAGTAGGCCTTCTTGTTAGTACATATGCCTGTAGCTTCCGTCTGCATCGAGTCTTGTATATTTTGTGCTGTGTATGTATTTTTGTATATGTATGAACATATATGTATGTTTGTGTCAAGACAATTCAGGGAACTGTGCTGAAATGTAAAAGTGAAATCCGTCAGACGACGAATGTCATCCGATCGGATGGCTATCCGATCGAATCACCATCCGATCGGGTGACACTTATACCCTCCCTGGTTGCCTATAAATAGCAGGTTAGTGCTAGAACTTAAAGACTTTTGGCTGTTCATTGTAAGGAAGCTCTGCTTGTCTGACTTTCTACCGGAACCTCTGTATTTTCATCATCAATCAATAGAAATCCGACGCGTTAAATGTTGAACTTGTCGTTGTTGATTCTTTGACATTATCAAGGGATTCCGCACCTTGATTCTGATTGATCGAGCCACGTTCTACTCGAACAGATCATGCGAGATGGCCTAACAAGTGGTATCAGAGCCACAGGAGGTTGAATCGAAGATGACAACAGCAAATTCACCGGATTTTCAGCGATTTTCTGCCAATTTCTGTCAAATTTCACCGAAAATTTTGACAAATTCTTCATCTTCTACCTCATTTCTAGCAGCTTTTACATTTTCACACCTTAAAACCGGAAAAACTCAAAATTAAGCAAGATTTCACGATACAAAATTCACTAATTTTCATATCAATCGATTCGGAATAGAACATAGAACAATCCTGTAAAGTTTTATTGAAAAATTGACTAAAACTGAATCAAATGAAGCAAAAACTATGTCGTGTTCTTCGTTCTTGCTGATGTCATCCACCCGATCGGATCACCATCCAATTGGATTGGCCTTGATTGTTCTTGATATATTAGCTGACGTCATCATCTCACTCGATCGGATCACCATCCGATCGGAGTGGTGTTGAAGGTTAAAGGTTTTCAAGGTTCTTGTGTCACTCGATCGGATCACCATCCGATCGGATAGCCATTCGATGCTTGAGCCCATTCGACACTTGTGCATTTGTGTTCCATGATCATTTGTGTCATCCGATCGAATCACCATTCGATCGGATCACCATTCGACCCAAGAGCAGTTGTTTGAAATTTTTGAAACTTGTGAAAATTTTTCTAAGTGTTTGAAATTTTTCAGGTGTTCTCAAAATGGGAGACGAATTCCTAAACCCGTTCAGTGATGTCTTTGCATACAACACTGGAGATGCATCGACAAATACAACCACCAATACCAATCCAAATCCGAAAAAGGCGATCGCAGATTTGCTTAGTGTTGACAACGCCTATGGAACGTATAACAAGCTGCCGAAGCTAATGGCGATTGAAGACTGCAACCTATGGGCAAGAAGATTTGATGGTTGGTTGAAAGCGTTTGCTTACCTAAGTTGGAGGTGTATGAGGAACGGTTACATATTGGAAGAAAAGATTATGAAAACTTGAATGAAATTGAATAAGAGACATTTGTTGCTGAACTAAAATGTGTAGCATTGTTACATCAATATGTTAGAGATGATATTATTTCTTTGATTAGCTACAAAAATTCGAAAGATTTGTGGGCTAAGCTAGAAAAGAAGTGTATTGGAGGAGAAGAGATTGTGAAAAACAAGAAGCGTCTGTTGAAGAAGGAGTTTGACTTATTTGCATGCATGAAGAATGAAACTGTATTGAAGATGATTGAGCGGTTTTGCCATCTGAGGATAGAACTCGTCAGAAATGGGATCACATTTACCAAAGAGGAGATGGTTGAGAAGTTATTGGAATCATTGCCAGATGAGAAAGATTGGCAATACTATGGCCTGGTTCTGAAAAACACAAAAGCAATGTCAGAAATGTCAGTTGACTGGTTGATTGAAAGATTCGAGAGTCATGAGCTAGAGATCAAGAAAATGAACAAGGTGAACAATACCCCATATCAACAGAATGTCGATCTCTACTACAGGGGTAGCATGATTCCGAAAACCACTTCACCAAAAACAACATTTTCTGCTGAAAGCACAAGCACGATGAATCAAGAAAAGCAAAGTAGCAGTTCTCTACCTAGCAGTGGTTATCATGGAGGTTCTTCTTCATCGGTTTCAGGGAATCAGCAACAAGAAAATGTTCCCAAAAATGTCTTTCAATGCAATATCACTGTGAACCTGAACAATGCTCAAAGCTTCAATGAAGAGACAGCGAAACAACAAATGGTGTTTCTAGCTTCGATCTTAGAATCATATGAAAGTCTGGTTGACGGGAAAATTGGAAATACAAATCTGACAAAAGAAGATTATGATCAAATTGATCCCGAAGAGATGGAATTAATCGACATACGTTGGTGCATGGAAAGCGTAATCAGGAGAGCACAATGTTTTATGGAGATCACAGGAAGAAATTCCATCAGAGGGCCTTCGACAAAGTTGGGTTTTGATAAATCAAAAGTGACCTGCTTTAAGTGCAAACAAAAGGGGCACTTCAAACGGGAATGTAGAAACTCAGCAGTAGAAGAAACAGCTAATCCTTTTCATGACGACTATTATAAGAAAGCTGTTTATCACCAAAATTGCGAAGAGCCGCCCAGAATGAAGCAAATCGAGGAGACTCCAAAGGAGAAGTCGAGAGCTTTAGTTATGATTCAAGATGACGAAGGATTCGACTGGAGTGAGTTCTTACCAGAAGATGATGCAGTTGGTTTTGCATTCATGGCACAAACTCAACCATATAAAGATACACGAACTGAAGAGCAAAAGTACACTTATCGAAAGATGATAGCACAAAGTATGAAGGATAGAAACTATCGAGCTTGGAAAGAAGCCAAAAAGGAAAACAGATGGATCCGGATCATGAATGCTATTTGGATCAAAGAGGCAACATAATTGCGGAACCATCATCACTCATACTTGAAACTCTCATAGAATCTTTAAAGCAAGAAGATGAACAGAGAGAGAGAGATGCTGCAAAGAAATCTGAAGAAGAAGAGCTAAAGTCAAAGAAGATAGATGAGGGGATAATTGACACCACAAAAGAAATGACAGCAGAAAACCTGAAGAAAATGGCTGACAAAGTGCTAATGGCAAAGGAACTAGAGGTAGATTCCAAATCTACGTCTGAGTCAACAAGCAAGGTCAGTAGTAGTGGTTCAACAAGTGAATCAGGTAAGACTGATTGCTCTAAATCAGAGAGTGATTGCAAAAATTGCATGAAAGAATGCAAAGTTTGCAGCACACATGCGTATCTCACAATGAAAAAGAACCAAGATCTGGTTGAAAAAGTCAAAATGGTTGAAGAACAAATCTTAAATCGAGATAAATTGATGAGAGCTTCAAATGAGAGAATAAAATAATTAACAGAAAGGATTGAAAAAGATAAAACTGATGTTGAACGTTTTAAGAAAGAAAATGAGAAATTAATTCATGAAAACAGACAAATTTCTGAAAATTTTGAAAAATTGAAAAGAACAGTAAAAGATTCTAATGAGCGAAATGGTAAAACTTATAAAGAAAATGTTCAGTTGTCTGGAGTTCTTCAAGCAAAAGAAAGACAAATCAACCAGCAATTGGATGAGATTGCAAATCTAAAGCTTCAGTTTCAGGAAGCTAAAATTGAGAATGAAAGAATCAATCTGAAATTGAACAGTTACAGCTCCGCTGGCTTTGTTCTTCAACACATCGTTCCCAAACCAATTGGGAAGAACAAAGATGGTGAAGATGTGTACTCGGATGGAACGGGGGTGGGTTATCATCACATTCCACCGCCTGTGTTAAACAACTTTTCAAAGAAATAATCCGGGTTGGACAAGATTTCTGAGACAAATGAGAAATCAGATGTTGAAAAACTTCCAGAAACAATCGATGTCACATTCACTTCATCAACTGATGAAGATAGTGTTTAGTCTGAAGTCGTAAAAAATATGGTTGAAAACGTTTTAAAATCTGATAGTGAATCGACTGAAGATGAAGAGTGAAACAACTACATTCTGAAATAAAAATCCAAAAACAACTTAAATGACGAACCTACTCTTGTCATGTACAAGATGTCTGGTTCTCATAAGTTGTATTTCGGATATTGAATTTCCACTTGAGAATGTGAATGTTGACAAGCTGAAGAAAGTTTTCAAATTGGTCGAAATTGATGTTTCTGAAATTGAGAGTTCCAAAAGATTGTTGAATTTTGAAAAGAATAAATCTTACTATAAAAAACCTGCTGTACCCCCACATTTTAACAATAACTATCAAAACAATTGGTCGGGAGGTTATCAGGGTGGTAAGAACAATCAAAAGAGGAACTTTCAAAACAAAAAGTTTATCGAAAAGAAAGTGTTTGTTAAAAGTTCAAGCTCACATTCCGAGCAAGTGTTTGTGAAATTTTTTCAAAAACAAATGAAATTTTTTTTGAGAAGAAGGCCTCACAGCATCAGACTGGAGGGAAAACCCGAGAAGTTGACACCTGCACGTTTTATAAATGCAACGAAGTTGGACACATTGCACAAAAGTGCACCAACTCAAAACCTAAATCTGTGGTTGTTGAGAATCCGAGAAAGAAGAACGATGTCAAAGGAAAAGCTCCAGTTTTTGTTGAGAAGAAGATTTTGAAAAATTAAAACATCAAAGTTAAAACTGAACCTGTAAAACAGTCGGTAAAGAAAACTGATCAACTTTACAAACGGGTCGCTTCTCTGCAGCAAACTTGGAAGCCAAAATCTGAGGCTAAGACATCAAATGTTCAAAAACCAAAGGTTTCTAATTTTGAAAAACAATCATCTTCAACCAAATCGGTTAAGATGAATGTACCTTTGGACTTTTATGAAAAACTTGAGAAACAAACTTCTACTTCACCCAAGAAGAAGTATGTTCCAAAGAAAGACCAACCATCTGGTCAACCTCTGAAAAATGAATTCTTTTTGTATAAAGAGGTTGAGGTTGGGTCTGAAGAGAGTCTTAAGATGAATGATAAGAATTTCCCACCATTGTACACCACAACAACCCACATCAAACTACCCGAGTCTAAGGAGGCTTGGGTTGCTTCAAAATCTAACTGAATGTTTTTGAAATGTGCAGGAGCTCCCGAGATCTATCTCATGGTGGATTATGGATAGTGGAGAATCCAGGCACATGACAGGGAGAAAAGCCCTGTTATATGATGTTAGAGGGTTCAACGGTGGATACGTCAGTTCTGCTGGTAATCAAGGAGGACGTATTATTGGTGAAGGAACATTATCAAATGGTGTTATCACGTTTGAAAGAGTCAACTACATAGCAGAGCTGGAGAATAACTTGCTTAGCATTTATCAAATCTGTGACCGAATGTATTCGACACATTTCACTGATAAAGAATGTCTGATTCTGAAGCCGGGGTTTGTCATCCCCGAGGAGTGGATCATCATGAGAGCACCACGAGTTAATGATCTGTACGTGTTGGATATGAGCGTCACTATGAATACCACGGGTCAAACTCATTGCTTCATGTCAAAAGCTACTTAAAAGGAGTCAGAGTTGTGGCACCGGAAAATGGGCCACATTCACCTACGCAAGATGAACTACCTGGTGCATAATGATTTGGTGAAAGGTGTTTACTTGAAGAGTTTTCATCTTGAGGGGGAGTGTATCAGTTGTATAAAGGGGAAGCAACGAAAGAAATCTCACCCTGGCAAAAAGATGAACTATGTCTCGAAGCCTCAGGAGAGACTTCACCTGGATCTCTTTGGTCCTGTGAATGTCAAGAGTATTACGGGTGATCTCTATTGCCTCGTAGTCACTAATGACCATTCGAGATTCTCTTGGGTGACGTTCCTGAAGTCAAAAGATGAGACATTTGAGAGTTTGCTGAGGTTATTCAGGAAGATAGAGAATTTGTACCGAGCACGTATAAGCAGACTAAGAAGCGACAATGGTACGGAATTTAAGAACAACAGAATGGAGGAATTCTATGATCGACGAGGTATACTGTAAGATTCAACGCACCATATACTCCGCAACAGAATGGAGTCGCAGAAAGAAAGAACAGAACGCTGATTGAAACGACGAGAATGATGCTAGCTGATTCAAAGTTACCGATTAATTTTTGGTGAAACTAAGTGGTCAAGTGATAACTCGGTCAATAAAGATAGAGGATATAAGCTAGAAATAACGCCCCACGAGGCCTTGCACACGAAAGATGTACGCGTCAATATAAATGAAAACATTAGATCGAAAGGAACGAATGAATGTCTTGAAAACGAAACTAAGTTCGTTTAGTCTAAATTAAAAGAAATACGTAAATAAGGTTTCGTGGACGAAACCTCTTTAAGGGGGGTAGACTTGTAACACCCCGAAAATATAAACCATTTCAGTTATAAATTGGACGTCGGTAATAAATAGAATGAACTAACTAGGAGTAAAAATAACCTAGTTAGAGGAACGCCTTGTAATAACATGTTAGTGTGTTGAAAACACTTAAAATAAAAACCTAATGATAGTTGGAGGGTTAAAGGTGTCAAAATTGAAATAAGTTTTTAAAACAAAAAAAATAAAATAATAAAACCCAAACACACACAAGAGTGTGTGTCTGGTTCGACTTAAACATAGGGGCGACCAAGAGCTCTCCTCAAACCCTAGTTTATGCTAAAATTGATCAATTGAAGGCACAAATCTGACCCAAATCGAAATCCAAGCAAAGATTAGTGATCTCCTTCGTAAAAGGATCATAAGGTATGCGAAAATTTGTTATTTTATTCCATCCAAAATTCTGGAAGAACAATTATAATTCGAAATTAGTGTTGCATGAATGTTGTAGGGATGAATTTGAAGTGAAATAGTGCCTAGGAATAAACCCTAGTCATTAGATTGATGAAATTATGCTTAATACTTGTAAATTCCATAATTACCAATGTAGGTGATTAGTGGGTTTTGTAGAAACATGATAAAAACTAGGATTAGGATGGTTATTCTAGTTTAGTTTGAGTTCTTGAAGTGATTTCAGAATATGATATGAAAAATTTACATGAACATGCTTAATTGATGTTAATCTTGGCTAAATGACAAGTTATGAACTTGATTGTAAAAATGTAAAAATTATGCCCACTAGGTGCTTGTTAAAATGCCTGAATGAAATCGCGGTCTACTCGGTTGTGTATAAAACTTGATTATAATAGGTATTCGGATGAATGCAAAATAGTATGATGAAACGGGTCTCGCTTATAAAAGGGAGCCATTGGTTTTTGCGAAAATGAATAAAGAAACTAGTCACGATAATCGCTTGAACTAGTTAAAGAAATTAGAAGTATAATGAATTTGATTAGAACTTTGGTTAAAACGGTGACCAAGAGATAACGCCTACCGGATAATTAAGGAATGCTTAAACTAGTTGATAGATTTAATTATACATTTCATATACTAATGGGCGTTTGACTTTTAAAAAGTCAAACTGACCCACAATACGATAAATGATAATTTGGTATAAAATCCGTAAGGTGGAATAATCGTATTTAATTATGATTAATCTAACCACCTTGAGAATATTGAATAATAGTTGATGCTCAACAAGCAAGGTGGAAGCTTGGGAAAGAAGCAGGGGTCAAACGGAGAGAGTACGCGGAAAAAAGAGCATAACCGGATGCAAGGTAAGTGAAACTTACACCTTTTTGTAGAATACGTATCTATTCTATAAGTTATAAATACAATAGAGATAATATTTGAAATATGGTTACCGACGCGAAATGATACGGCTCGGAACTAAAAACAAGTGTTAAAAACCATAGTAATGGTAAAACGGGGTGGAACGGTAAATTAGTCACGAAAAGACTAAGATAAAATGAGTTTTAGAATGGCTACTTATTAAATAAGCCTAAAATAATAAAAAATGGTAAAATGGATCAAATGGTAATATTGATACCATTTGACAATTAGCGACTAATAAGTATATGTCGAGTCTCATGCTCGTAGGATGAACGGTTTGTGAATTAGCGACTCTTTGAAATAGCAAATAAGTGAAGACAAGGTATTAAAACGGGTCAATATGTTGATCCGAGCCAGGTACGTATAATTATGTGGTAGTTAAAAGTGCTATTTTGGACAAATAGATAGTGATGGTCCTTCGCCGTAAAACGAAGGATGTAAAATTGACCAAAAAGCCCTTTGTAACACCCTAAAATTATACCCTTGATGTTTATAATAGTTTGTACCATTTCTAGTAAAATATTGTTTACAAAACCTGACTTTCATAATAAAATTCATAACGTGATTATAATAACTAAGTTGAAACATTTAAAATTATGTTCAAAACATGTTTACATCCCATACACAAAAGTTTTAAAGATTCAAAACGTAGCGGAAGCTTAGAAATGTAGTGTTCGGTTCTTCATTAATCACTTGATCGCCACCCGTAAGACTTGCCAATTTACCTATGATCAAAACCATTTAAAACATTAGTTTTGACGTTATTGTATAATATAATCACAAAGTTGTACATCACATTTGAAATAATAAAAACAAAACAACAATTCTGGATCCACCGTAAATTACGGTATCACCGTAATTTACGGTGAGCCCTGAAGATTTCTGGTCACCGTAAACCAGGAGATATACACTGTAGCATGTCTGACCTTTACCGTAAATTACGGTATTACCGTAATTTACGGTAGGTCCTGGAAATCAATGTCTTGTTTTGTTTAGTTCATTTCATTAAAACGAATCTTGTAATTTGCTTTTCTATCAACACATTACATCCAAATTCTAGCATTTCTTTCAATGTGATAAATATTAACCAATAACATAACACAATCCATCATATTCCGGAGTATATATCATGTTTCACTTGATTAATTGACCCGTTTGGCTCGTCTAAGAAATCCTCCTATATGACGACTACCAACGCGTACCAACCGAATTTAATAAATCAATCAATATAACGACTTCAAGGCTTAATTCAAAACAACTCTTATTCAAAATTCAATTACATAATTAAACCATCCGATATAATAAATGTAACGGAACAAGTTACATACCTTAGCGCACGCCCTTCAACCGTGAGTCATTACCGGCTTGTCCACTCGACGTTCCGGTATCTTGTCCTATAGAGTTCAATTCAAAACATGTTTAGAACTCTCTTCATATCATAATTCGCATAATACACCGAACATCATGATTATGCGTTTAAACTCGAAATTTCAGTTTTTTTAAGCCTTCATAGAGGCATTTCAACAAACACTTTATAAGCAGATTTTTACATGATTAAACATCACATCTTTAGTTTATCATTTAACCCTATTTTCATATAAATCAACCAATTTACATGAATGTTAGTTTCTAATTGCTGAAATCACTTCCAGATTGCTAAATTATACTAGATTAACAATCTATTTTCTAGTGTTCATCCAAATACACATGACCCACTAATCACCTACCATGGTGATTATGGATTCACCCAAAATTTCTTATGATTTCAACTTCTATTGATCTAGGGTTTGTCCTTAGACACTATAGTTGTTCCACAATCATCATAACATACACATGCAACCCTAGTTCCAGATTTTTCCCAATTCATGAAAATTTCAAGTTGAGAGAAATCCTTAAATTTTACATACCTTGTAATCCTCTCGTGATGAGGATCACGATTCTATGCTCGGATTTTCGTTTGGACCAGATTTGCTCCTTCAATTTGTGAATTTTAGTAGAATTCTAGGTTTGATTGAAGGTGGGTGTCGCCCCTGATGTTCTGGTCGACCAGACTTCAAAGTGGGGTGTTAAGTGTATTGTTTTATTTGCTTATTAGAATTAAACTTTCAATTTTGACAACTTAAACCCCTCCACTTTGATCAACATTGATTTTAGTAAATTTTAACTCTACTTTAGGTTATTTCTAGACTTATAACTAATTAGGTTAAAATTCCTAGTTAGTTAATTCTCGTTTATTTAAACCTTACTAATTCCGGTTTAAGGTTTTATATTTTCGGGGTGTTACACCCTTGATGGGTAAATCGGGCAAACAACCCTTATGGGCTGTTTAGAAATATGTTTTATGGTAATGTAAACCTTAGATAAGCATAAGAGTTATAGGGATAAGGGTTCTCGGGCCAAATGTCTAAAAATGGTCATTTGCGTAAAATGACTAGTTGAAGGGTAAAATTTGGGTAAAGGGGTTTATTATGCTAAATCCACCACAAAAATAGTTGTGGGGGATTATGAGTAGTTATTTAGATATGAGAATGCGAAGTGTAAAGGGGGAAAAGCGAGTTGATGTTTAAATGCATAAACCCCTCCCTAAACGGGTCAAAATGGGATTAAGTGTATTGCTTGTGTACTAGACACATAATTCATCATAAAATCTTGAACCCGAGCAAAGGATTTTGAGTTAAATACATTGGTGTATGTATTTGGTTGTTTAAGAATCAAGTTGGTGGTTTTAAATGTGAACGGGTCAAAATGTTGATTTTGAATAATAAGCCGATTGCTTAAAAATTTGGAATTTTATTAGTTTGGAATGTTGAATTTTAACTCCATATGATGGAGAATTGAATTACGAACGCGTAAGAAAAAGAATCATGAAAAACGGATTTGTAAAATGAAAGTTATGCATGTTTTAATGCATAACAAGTTGAGTTAGTTGAGCTGGGAATATACAACATCAAATAGACAAACATTCTGGAAAAACAAGGCCGTCGCGCTACGCGACGGCGAAGCCAATTAGGCGTCGCGTGATGCGACGAGGGTCGCGGCCCCCGTAGGCAATTCCTACACTCTGTCTCGCCCCGCGAGAGCTGATATCGCTGGCAATTTGTGTTATTTTAATTGTTTGACCCATATGACTTGTTTAATCATGTTATTTAACTACCAAAGCTAACATTTAAGTTGGTTTTGGTCATAGGTATAGGTCAAGAGATTCCCGGATGAAGATCAAGCTAATCGAAGAACCGAACGCACGAGATTAAAGCTTCCGCACGGCCTTACGTCTTAACTTTTAAACGACGAACTAAATTACATTATGTTGTAAAACTTTTAAACTGTAAAAGTTTTTAGTAAACCCGTATTTTATATGTACGTGTATTGGTAAGTGCATAATTAATTTTCGTTTTTACTAACTAAAACCCTTTTATAATAGTAAGGGTGTTACAAGTTGGCAATTCTCAATATAATGCTATTGAGAAAATTAGCGATCACATTAACGAATGTGATTATATAATAGTTCGATAGAAAGGAAAACATTCTATATGTTCAATGTAAAACTAGTAAAACTAGTGATTGTTTGTCACACCCCCAAAATCCACCCTGCGGGGTATCACCGCTTGGAGGCGTGACGCGACCAGGATCGCCAATCATATTGAACAACATAATTAAGTAAATAAAACCAACCACAATACAATTGGTGACCAAAAGAGAGTAACCGACTCTAAGTTAATAGCGGAAGCATAAAACTTAGGTCCAAAACATAAGTTCCATAGTTCATAAGTTTAAAGTCCAAAACGTAGGTTTAATAAGTTCATAAGGATTTAAATATTAAGCACGGAACATAACAGTCTGTATCCCATAACGACCTCCTCCTCGTGCAAGCTCCGTAAGCATCTAGCGACCTGTAAGGCATGTAACAATGAGTCAACAACAAAGTTGAGTGAGTTCACGGTTGGTTGTTTAGTTTTAAGTTATTTCTGAAAACCTGGTTTGTCTTTCGTTGGCTTAATTTCCATGGGGGTTACCCCGTAGTTGAAAGTATGATTAACCAGTTCCTTCTTTATTACCTAAACCATATCCATAATCAGTGGGGGTTTCCCCATGTGAACCACTAGACCTTTACCATATCGACAACTGACGAACAATAGTTGTGCCCTACGTCAATGTTCTATCATCATTGACAGTTTGCCGTAGTCCATTATTACACGCCCGTCCGAACGGCACGGTGTGAGGTTTGTTAAACCTAATAGCGCTATTAACTAATGACCCGCTCGCCATTGGCCTCGGCGATTAAGTCGATATAAAAATGAGGGACTTCATGATAGAGTTTTGTCTAGTAAGTTTTAAGGTTGTTGTCCTACCCAAGGAGGACGAACGTACGTATTCTACCCAAGGAGAATACGCATGATTAATATTGGCATCCTACCTATGGGGGATGGCGGTACATATCCTACCCAAGGAGGATATGTAGGTTTCGTTTTAATTCTTTAACCCGATTAATATTGGCATCCTACCTATGGAGGATGGCGGTACATATCCTACCCAAGGAGGACATGTAAGTTTCGTTTTAACTCTTTAACCCATTCCCAACCACCGGGAAATCCCATGCCTTAGAAAGTGTGTGAACTCACCTCGGTTGCTCGGTTTGACTCTAAAAAATAGCTAATAGTAAAGGTCGGTCAATCACGTCCTAGTATGATTACCAGTTAGTCATTTAGTGGTTTCAAATAGAGCACAAAGTTCCTACACGCATATATCACATAACACGCATCACTTTAACGGTTCATGCCCATATAAACTTCCCATCTATTCCCGTTCATAAGCAAAAATATGACATTGCACATAACACTTTTATTGACATATAACATGTTAGATTATTCTCAGATAACCTACCCTACATTTAGACACGCAAATTACTACTTATGTCGTTTCAGCTTTTATATTCAAAACTGGGCTGTTTTCAGGAATTTAAATAAAATAGTTAACTTATTCCAAAAATTGCCAACTTTTTACAGAAGGTCTTAAACGGTCCAAATATTATTGTGTAAAAATATCGGGATCCAATTCATTACCACAATTTTATAAATATTTGTTTACCGGACTGCAATCAGATTCATCACTTTCTGACTGCAGTCCACGGAATAATTTATTTAAAATACATCGTATGCCCGATTTATGAAATTCCAGTGGGAGAATTACTACGACATCAGTGTCCATCTACAGTACAAATTTCGTGAGCTAGTTCTACACAGATATCAAGTTATGACGAAAAATATAACACATATTTTCTGCAGAAAAATACAGCTTGAGCTGCTGTCCGAAAACAGAATTTTAAAAATAGTAAACGAACTCGAAAAATTACGATTCCAATGCCATTGGATCTGTTTTTCGAAAATACATAATTTAGGCTTCAGAAAGTCAGTTTTTCGATTTATTATGATCTGTTTACAGCCTTTTGAAGTTGGCTGAAAATGCCAATCAGCATGCTTTTTAGAGTTTAATGTTACTAAAACGCATCAACAAATGTTCTAACAACGGGTTTATCAAGAAATCAATGATCAAATATCATGCATGCTTTAACCCACTTTAACCCAACAAGATTTCATCTTCAGGTAAACTTATGTTCATGTTCTTGTTTAACCCCTTTTAGTGTTCTTGTTCTTTAGTGTTTTGAACATAACTATCATACTACAACTTTTAACTATGAAACAAGATGAACAAGGGTATAACAAGGATTTACTACTAGCACAAAGGCTAGGGATGATTCTAGTGAAGAAGATGATGAAGAATGATGATGAAAAAGCAAGAAACAAAGTCCTTTGAAGCTCCACAAGTTGCAACCTCCTTGAATCACCTTACAAGCTTGAATGGGACTTGAAAATGGAAGATGATGGTTGTGAAATGGTGGTGATGGTGGCGGTTGGGTGTGAGCCGAGAGGAGGGAGAGGGAGAGTGAGAAGTGAGGGTGAATTATGAGAAGTGGTGAAGTAAGATTGCTCCCATACTTATAACATGTCTTCATATATTATGTCCATTTCTACAAGCAATATCTATTATAAAATTAGATTATGATCTAGGATTGAGATTGGAAGTATGGTGTGCAAATATGGTGGGGTCCATGGGGACCGAAATCGGTTGGGGGGGGGGGGTGGGCTTGATGTAAGTTTTTTTTGTAACTAAAAGGTAAATGTTAGTTAATTGTCAAGTATAAACTTACATATACTAGTTACTTGATATTTAACGGGTGTTATGGTAAACGGGGATCATGACTAGTCAAAAATAATAAAACAATGTATTTGAAAAAAATTTAGTGTCCCGGGTATGTCCGGTTGTTCGGTTGGGTACCGTCCCGTTAAAGTGTTTAATTAGTCCGTAAAGTGTCTTTTATATATATTTTTGTAACACAATTTATTCCCGACACTCAGGAAAGCATACAGGACTATTTAGTAACTTTTCTGCACATGACTAGTATGTTAACAAGCACATGTAAGTATGACGCAGAAATCAGAAAGCAGTTAAGTAATTCAACACAGTCATTAAGCACTTTAATTATCATTAATAAATCGTACGTTTACATGAAATTATGAGGGTTGTCACATTCTCCCCCTGTTAATAAAATTTCGTACCGAAATTTAGCGCGTGGTTACTGAGGAAGCTAGTTAAGTTGCGTGGTTTAGTGGTTTTCCTGGGGTGTCACATCATCCCCCCGTTGGTTTGGAATTTCGTCCCGAAATTCTGTAGTAGCTTCAACCTTAGTAGTGGTTGCACTTTTCTCAAACAACTGGGGATACTTGAGCTTCATTTGGTCTTCTCGTTCCCAGGTATACTCTGGGCCACGACGGGAGTTCCAACGAACTCGAACAAGAGGTATTCTAGTACGCTTGAGAATCTTAACGTCTCGGTCTGTGATTTCAACTGGTTCCTCGACGAATCGCAACTGGTCATCGATTGTGAGCTCCTTAAGAGGAACTATGAGGGTCTCATCTGACAGACACTTCTTCAGATTCGACACATGGAATACATTGTGAACTCCACTGAGTTCTTCAGGTAGATTCAACTTGTAAGCGACTTTGCCAATTTTCTCAATGATTTCGAACGGTCCGACATAACGCGGATTGAGTTTGCCTCGTTTGCCAAATCGAACTACACCTTTCCAAGATTAGACTTTGAGTAGCACTCGATCCCCAACCTGGAACTCGAGTGGTTTCCTGCGCTTATCACGTAGCTTTTCTGACGGTCACGAGCTGCCGCCATTCGTTGACGTATCTGAGCAATCCTCTCGGTTGTATCTACTACAAGTTCTGGGCCAGTGTTTTGACTGTCGCCGACCTCTGCCCAACAAAGAGGTGATCGGCATTTACGTCCGTACAATGCCTCAAACGGAGCGGCCTGGATACTGTTGTGGTAACTGTTGTTGTACGAAAACTCCACTAACGGGAGGTGTTTTTCCCAGCCATTAACAAAGTCGATTACACATGCCCTAAGCATGTCTTCAAGAGTTTGGATGGTGCGTTCAGATTGTCCATCCGTCTGTGGATGATATGCCGTGCTCATGTCTAATCGAGAACCAAAGGACTTGTGCATAGCTTGCCACAATTCGGATGTAAAACGTGAGTCTCGATCAGAAATGATGGAGGTTGGCACTCCGTGCCTTGATACTACTTCCTTTAGATAGACGTCTGCTAGGGTAGAAAACTTGTCGGTTTCCTTAATAGCCAAGAAGTGTGCTGACTTAGTCAATCGATCCACTATCACCCAAATAGTGTCATTTCTGCGTTGAGATCTAGGCATGCCAGTAACGAAATCCATAGAAATTTGCTCCCATTTCCATGTCGGGATATCTGGTTGTTGAAGTAGGCCTGATGGTTTCTGGTATTCGACCTTGACCCTAGCACAAGTCAAGCATTTACTGACGTAGGTTGCTATGTTGGCTTTCATACCAGGCCACCAATACGTAGTCTTGAGATCGTGGTACATCTTATCCGAACCAGGATGTACCGAATAACGAGACTTGTGCGCTTCATCCATCACAAGCTCGCATAAGTTCCCGTAAAGCAGGACCCAGATGCGCTCGTTTACATAGTAGGCGCCGTCTTCCTTTTGTTCTAACCGTTTCCTCGATCCTCGTAAGGACTCAGCCCTGATGTTTTCTGCTTTCAATGCTTCGACCTGAGCATCTCGTATCTGGGCAGGAAGACTAGATTGGATGGTAAGTTGTAACGCACGTACACGCTTAGGTATAGTATCCTTTCGACTGAGGGCGTCGGTCACAACATTGGTAATCATTCAAGAGCTCGACCCATCGACGTTGTCGCATGTTTAACTCCTTTTGCTTGAAGATATGCTCAAGACTCCTGTGATCGGTGTAAATGGTGCATTTGGTACCGTACAGGTAATGTCTCCATATCTTAAGTGCGAAAACAACTGCTCCCAACTCCAAATCATGCGTAGTGTAGTTCCTTTCGTGAACCTTAAGTTGGCGCGATGCGTAAGCAATGACCTTGTCACGTTGCATCAACACGCAACCAAGTCCTTGTATGGAAGCATCACAATAAACCACAAAGTCATCTGTGCCTGCAGGCAATGAGAGGATAGGTGCGCTACAAAGTCTGTCTTTTAAGTGCTAAAAAGCAGATTCCTGTGCATCACCCCAACGGTAGGTGACACCCTTCTGAGTCAGTGAAGTAAGAGGTTGCGCAATCTTTGAGAAATCGTTGATAAACCTTCTATAATATCCTGCCAAACCCAAGAATTGGGGGATCAACATGAATCCCATCCTTGTTTATCACATGGCCTAGAAAGTGGACTTCGCGAAGCCAGAAGTCACATTTCAAAAATTTGGCATACAGTTGCTCTGCTCGAAGAAGTTCTAGCATAAGTCGTAGATGCTGCTCGTGTTCCTCCTGACTCTTAGAATAGATCAGGATGTCATCGATGAAAAAAATAACGAACTTATCCAGGTAAGGTTTGCACACTCGGTTCATGAGATCCATGAAGACTGCAGGTGCATTCGTTAATCCAAAAGGCATAACCAGAAACTCGTAATGCCCATAACGAGTTCTAAATGCTGTCTTGGAGACGTACTCATCTAGGACTCTCAGCTGATGGTAGCCTGACCTCAGGTCAATCTTGGAGTAGAAACTCGACCCTTGCAATTGGTCGAATAAGTCATCAATGCGTGGAAGAGGATAACGATTCTTCACGGTCACCTTGTTAAGTCCACGATAGTCAATACACATTCTGAAAGTACCGTCTTTCTTCTTCACAAACAAGACTGGAGCTCCCCAGGGTGAAGAGCTAGGACGTATGAAACCCTTTTCCAAGAGTTCTTGTAATTGCGTAGACAGTTCTTCAAGTTCTGACGGAGCTAGTCGATAAGGTGCACGAGCTATTGGTTCTGCTCCAGGAGCTAGCTCGATTTGAAACTCGACTTGTCGATGAGGCGGAAGACCAGGTAATTCATCAGGAAATACCTCAGGAAAATCACGTACAATAGGAATATCTTCTATCTTCCTTTCTTCCGAGGATGTATCAGAAACGAGAGCTAGAATAGCAGTATGGCCCTTTCGCAAACACTTCTGGGC